>JAQGBT010000760.1:0-42717 GCA_034698585.1 Disparrhopalites patrizii | reverse complement strand
GAGGGACAGTTACCCAGGTGTGACATAATACACAGGGCATCTCTCGGGTATGCCATGGGCTAAAACCTAACTATATACAATTAGGTATATAGTATATATTAGGTATATGTATTGTTCTTCTCAGTTGACAGTCTTGGAGCAGAAATGATTTCCGTCAGTAAAAAGTGGCGGACATCGCGAGAGTGCTTGTTAACCTGTTGGCACTTGGTAGACATCTTTTTCCGAGAGCTTTCCTTTCACTTTATTTTCCCTTGCACGCTGGAAATGGGAAGGGACGTCATAATCTATCTAAATTTAGCATTTTGGAAAATGTCGACTCAACATGGATGGCGCATGGAACCGGTAGGACAAGAACACCTTGGCATGGAAGCCATATTGAGGAAGCGTATGTACAGGGTTCCAGGAAAAGATGGCTACGCCCTTCCCAGGTTTATGTCAGTTGGTTTTAATTTCAAACAGGCATAAAAACTCATTTCGATATCAGAAATCCCAAAGTAACGGCGATTTTTTTTTGTGATTCTTTTCATGCTTTTTAATCGCATACTGTAACTCCCTCTTTTTAATTGGAGTTTTAATGAGTGTTTAATAAACCTTTGAATGTTCAATTATACTTAGGTATAATTTCGGATATTATATTGGGATTAAGCGTTGTCACACATTGACATTTCTCTGTCGAAACTTTTGAAAATATAGTATTTTTTGAAAATATAGTATAAGATTTTTCTGCTAAATTGTCTATCAATCCCATAATGGTCATAGGAAAACTCTAAAATCGCGAATTTTCCTATGCTTCTGATTATTTAGATGAATGTTTTGATATTACTTACACGAGATAAAAGATCATGCAAGACTTTACGCAGCAGAACTGTATTTTATTCAAGACATATGTTCGCTCAACTGTATTGAAAATATACCAGAATCAAGGAAATATGATATTAACAATGATAATAGACTGAACATTTAGAAAGAATGATATTTTCCGGATAGCGTTTTCAAACGATTATAAGCATTTCGATTTAGAGTTTCAAGCCAAACAAAATGTTTAGCAAAAATTATAGCGTTCTTGTAATAATTGAATGAGCAATAAAAATTTATTTGTAGTCTTTGTTTCGCTTGTATCTGATGTTTTTACCTATTTCGTATCAATGTCGAGTATGCTTGTCTGACACAGCGGGTTTTTGTGGGAGCATATAACTACTACACACGAACCTACATATTGGAGCATTTATTAGATCTGTTGTAAGGCGTAATTGCTGGGTTCAATAGTAATAATAAAATTAGGAGGAGGACCTCATTCTTTATACCTTCAAACTAATTTCCTCTTCTGGTTTCTCCGCACCAACAAAACAATTTCCAAATCAGGTTGGATCCATTTGAATCCATAAGCTTGCTCAGGAAGTGTTTGAAATCTGTATGAACACGAGAAAGTGTTGTCAAGCAAGAACACAAATCTCATGACTGCTCCGGGCGTGGACACTCTGGATCATAATGAAATTATCATAGCTATAATCACATATTATGAATTTTATAATTAGTACTTTCAGTACTAATTGTATGCATTAAAATGCGCATAAGTTGTACAGATGAGAGAGAGAGAGAGAATTAAGTTGAGGGTGTTTTAAGTTGAGAAATATTTACTACAATAACACTTCACGGATAGGCATTTGCCCTAATGGTCATTGTATATTCATTAACTGTGGTATGAATATAATTGACTTTCCTTCCTAACTAGAAAGGGTTAGCAGAATAACAGATTTTATAGTACAGCCACCTACTTGACAAATTTATCTCATTCAGCCACTTTTCCGCTCCAGAACAGTCATATGACAAATGAACAAATCATAATGACAAATCACAATGGCAAGTGAACAAATCATAAGTAAAAAACAGTTTTTGTTGTATGCGAATATGAATAATACACTTGCATGCACAATTCAAGCCCAAATGCCATCAAAACGGAAGTACAATCTGCAGGCATGTTGCATCACAAATAACAGCCTGTAGCCCTATCATATTTGTATTAGCAATGGAATATCTGTTAAGAAAAATAAATTACAGAAGAATTTCTCGGACTGAGTTCCGAACTGCCCAAGTTCCGGCTTTGTAAAGCATTTCACCCGTCAGCGGCTGAATGAGATGGTGAGGCCTATTTGTATGTACTTACGTGAACAGGCGAGAATATGAAGAAGGGAAAGTAAATAGAAAATATGATACAAGGAAAGTAAACATGGAAATAAAAGAACACAAGACATGTTGTCATCTCCGTCTTTCACTTTATTTATCCAGTCGTCAACATCATTTATTTATCCGCGTCTCCCCTCTTACCCAGGGCATTATATGTATAGTAATAATCGACATCATAAATAGATGTATATAGGTATATTAACAATATTATTATTGTCCTCAAGTACCAGAAACGGATTCATCTTCTTCCTTCCTAATGAAAAACAAGGCTCTGAATTTATTGTTACACGTTATTACCTACTAGTATTATTATCATCGTCAGCATCCATATTGACTTTCTCGCTCGAGTTGCTACTTTCTCTTTTCCCCCTTTCTCTCTTCCTACCTCAATATTTATATTATTCTCACAGTGAACGTGAACACAAGATCCAACTTTCCTCTTGACGCAAAGTTCTCCTGGCCATGAGATGAACCAATGAGGGAAGTCAGCTTCCCTCTAGTGATTAATACCGCCAGTTGAGAGGCTCTGTGAGTGCGTCTACATCCCTTCCGCTACATACTGCTTTCTCTTCATACTTAATACATTTGTAAATACCACTTCTTGCTGTAAAAGCTGATAATAAAGAACGGAAAGCCTTCCCCGAAATACCTGTATTGTGTTTTCTCCTAGCTAACTATATGGGGACTCAAAAAATTTATTAGGTATCTTGTTTTGTTTTTACTTATTGTCGGACGACCATTGTCACTCCCTCTCTGGTGCTTTTTTTAGCCAAAACTGAGTAAGACCCCTATAGTACATTACGTGTCAGTTCAATCATATCAAATACATTTTTTTTAAACCAGTAGTTATACCCATAATTTATGCTCACAATTGAATATTTTAATTACATAGATCATAAATAAGTCCTGATTACAATGTAATTAATTATAAGATTTCCGTGTAGGAACACAAGGCAGTAGAGAGGCAATTAAGGAATTATTATCATTCCTATTATGTAAGTACTAGAGTCAACGGTCAATTCACGAAGCATCATTCCCACACTTTCCATTTGTTTTAGTTGTACAAAAATGTATGTATAAATTTCCGCTTTTAATCGCTTTTTTTTATCACATTCATCCTCCGTAAAAACGTTTTTTTTTTATCCCTCCAGTTTTACTGCGTACACATTACAAATTAAACTAGTTGGAGTTGAACCCGTAAGCTTGAAAAAATTAATTTAATTACCATTGCCTTCGATTGCACAAAAACACTTTTATGTAGGCAATTTAAAATCAGTATTTAGACCACTACACCTTTGTTTACCCTTTTGTTGCATAAACCAGGATGAAGTTTAAAGGAAGATGGGATAAGTCAGCCAGGTACGAAATAATGCTTTTCAAAGTAATTTATAAACATTTACCGAGTACTAAAAATACGGATGTAGTACACAATGCATATAGATATGTATGTATATGTATAGTACCTTGGAATACTAGTAGTAATACTGTTATTGAGATCTTACAAAGAGGCAAGTATAAAATGGGAAACTATAGGAGTAGAAGAGCAACAGAGGGGCAGCAACAATCAGACTGACAGAGACGTGTATCCGTGTATCCATTATTAATAGCTAATTAACAAAGATGATTTGCCAAGTGTCAACGTGGGGACTCTTCTCACAAGAAAGTATATTCATCTGTCTTTTATGTTCACGGGGCTTTCCCCACTCTCTCTCGCTCACTCTCTGGACCGGCATATTTATTTATTTTGCTTTCCCCTTCTTTGCTTTAAGAAAGAGAGGAGGAGAAAGAGAGGGAGTGGGAAACAATATGACTCAAACAATTAACGTCTGAATAACGTACTTATCTATATAGTATTGAGTGAAAGCATTATCAGATTAAATGCTTCTTTTTTTTACCAATTCCTTACACACTATATTATTATTAGTATGGAGCATATTAAATGTCCTTACACATTACGGCGACTAGAGAATGCGAAGATTAGTATAGTATTTTAATATTAGTAATAATACAATTATTATTATTGTCTTTCTTATCGTCTTGTTTGTTTCATGGAAGCGCGTAGTAATATTTTTAGTATTTTTTAAAATCTGTTTCTGTCTGCATTAATATATAGTACATGTGTATCTCTTTTCAATGTATGTAAAGTACATGTGTATAATTTCTTTATTAGTATTTTATAATTTCTCATCTCTCTTCTTTTGTAGCTAAAAGTCATTTTTGTCCGTGTGTCGATATTCAAGTTTTTATATTTTAATTTTATTATATTCAAGATTATTGTCTGGATTCCTTTTAATCGTTTGAACAAAATGTATTGTTATTATTTATATTTTGTATTTTTTAAATATGTATGGATTTTTTTTTCTTATTGAAGAAATTTTATTGTCCTTCTTCAGACTTGTCTTGTTCTTTGTCTTGCATTTTTTCTTCGGGAGGAGTATTTTTTGTCATTATTATTATTACTAAAAAAATGCTTTTCTTCACATTTTACCGCTTTCTTTATCTAAAATCAAGTTTTATAGAAAAAGGCCCGGAAAAATGAAAAATCATTTTGAATAATTCCAGCATGCATTATCTGATTAGAGGCTGAGAATATTCAAACGCTTCTCTCTAAATATTTTCTCTGAGCGACTATGATGAGGTCTTTTTACGCATTTAAAATTCCATGGGCATCTTCAAATATTAGTAGATGGAGAGTCACACAGAGGATTGAGAGAATTCTTTTCTTTAAAAAAGTAATTTTTAGTACATTTTTTTAAAATGGGGTCAGGTACAAACCTTGGAAGCTACAATGTCTCAATCTGTCTCAAGTGATAATAGTATTTTTTTTGTTTTGATATTGTCATTATTATTTTTTGGAGTAATGATACTAATAACACTTATGTACGTGTGACTCATCCTCAGCGAAGAGCAGGAAATGTAAAACGTTGTGTAGTTTACCTTTTGTTTAAGAGTATCAATGTATTGATAATTTTGAGAGATATTATCGTAGAAAAAAAGACACTACAAATAGCTGTGCTTTCTTTTTGTAGAGTAATAAAGATAAAATTGCATCTCTCGCTAAATAATTTGTTGATTTATATATTTTTTGTAATATTTTTTTTTTATAAGTAGTTAATTTAGTTGTAAGCCTTAAAAGTTTCCAGTGCGATGAATGATATTTTCCAGTGTATATGCGTGTGTATAGGTTAATTATCTTTCGCGTAAATGCTTTTTGTTTTCCTCCAAAAAAAATGTCTCCTTTTTTTTCTTTTGCTTCGAAATTGTGGGAAATTTTGATATCGAAGGTTATATTGTCGTAGAAAGTGGGCACTTGGCGAAAGGATTAATGTGTGAAGGGAGGACATGAGTGTGTCTTTAGACAGCGGTTCCCCGTAAGGGTCGGAAAGGAATGGGGTTGATGAGGTGAGCATTGGCATGGTGATAGGCTTTCTGGAGGGGGTGGGCGTTGTAGGGGTGAGGGGGGTGGTGCTGGGATTGTGCGACGGGGTTGAAGCCCAGGTGATGATGATGACTCGTCATCCGACTCAGCGGATTCGGCGGGTGGTGTGTGCTGAAGCTGGGGTCGTTGACAACAATGGGGTGAACGGCGGAGACAACAATGGAGTGATGGTGGTGCTCCATCTCCTCCAGCTCCACCCCGCGCGTCTCCGGCACCACACAACACACGAAGAAGAGTCCGGCGATGGACACGGCCGAGTAGATCCAGAAAGCCCCGTACAGCCCGATGTGGTTGTTGATGTCCACGTACGTCTTCACCGCCGCGAAAGCACAAGCGTAACTGAAAGAAGTCGACAAGGCTCCACCGAAGTTCCTGCACCATTCACACACATCATTTACTAATCACATTGTCATCATCCACCTTCCAACATCCACCTCCTGTATTCCTTCACACTTAGTTTCAATGTTTTAAGCCGTGAAAACGAATGCAAATATAAAATTATACGTCTGACAATATTGCAAGTACATCTTGGAAACATTTTCCGTTTATGCAATCACGTCCGAAAAAATATAATTGAAATTCGAATTGAAAAATATAAATTGAAATTCGAATGAAAATATGTCTTGTTCCTAATTATGAATACAAATTTAAATTTCGGATATCTAAAATATAAATTCTAATTCCAATACAATTTTATACAAATACTCAGACATTTGAATACGTATTCAAATATTTTTCGAATATTTAAAAAAATTTATTTGTTATGCAATCTGGCATAATCTGTAGCTTCAAATAAACGTCAAATCAATACACAAAATTGTAAGTAGAAGTTGACATTTTCCGTTTACAGTATCAAAAGTGAAAATTTTGCCGACGGGAAAAGGAGGGAGACAAGAATTTGAGGTCAGAGATTGAACGTACCTATATTCCAGCGGGAAAAGCTCGCCAACCTACAAGAAGGATCACACATGAAATGATTGATTAATATAAACCACACTGACACATTATTTGGTCCGAAATTAAAGTCCTAAATTAAATTAATTAAAATTAAAGTTAAAATCCTGCATTTACAAGGCCGACATTTACAGCCGTTTCATAGAAAGTGAATTGGATTTGAATTGGATTTGAAATGGAGGCTGACCATAAGCCAGGAGATAGGTCCAATTCCTATAGAGAAGAAGAGAGTGAAGAAGAGAACGCAAGTGAGGGGGATCCAGTCCAGTGAGGGTCCGAATCCGGGGTGAGAGGGTGGCAGTGACTCTTCCATCCAATTGTACAGTCCAAATCCAAAGAAGCTTCCCGAGATGAACAGATTCGACAATGTGAGCAGAGGAAGACGGCCAGCCGTGTCGATGAGCAGACCGGACGTCATTGAGCCTAGAAGTTGGAGGAAGACCACCACGATCGCCGCCCCGTGAGGATTCAGAGACCGACCAAACACCTACGGGATCATTTCATCACAGTCATTTCTCAATGTATCTGATGTACTCACAAGGAACACTATTCACGTGTCTCGGGCCTTCTTAAACGAGACTACCCTTAACGTGTAGGTATTTCCCAGGGTAGCTCGTGGGTAAAGCAGTTCCAGTGCATTTTGCCTTGTTGACCTCTGAGGTCAACAAGGTGACCTCACTTTGAAAATCACGCTCGGTGCGCCCCCGAGTTTTTAAATGGGATTTAACATGGGAAATTGCAACCATCCAAAGGGTCCCCCCTTTGCAATTTTTTGATTTTCCGCCATTTTATCTTGGGCATGTAACCATGCCTACAACACGCCATATGCAGTTGGACATAAGTACTCCCAGATACGGTCGCGTCTTCCAGGTCTCTTTATTCCTGTTGGTTTCCGTTTCTTTCTGTCTCAAGTTTGTCTCTTTTATTCTGGATCATTTTTATTGGCCTATTGTTCACTTTCTAAAAGTAAGTCACCTGAATAGTGTTCCTTGTCAGAAATATGCCCATGACATAGATAGACGCGTAGGCAATGAGAGGATGGGAAATGCTCCTAAAAGGATTGGTACTGACCTTCTTGAAAATGGGGACAGCGTAGAAGGAGAAGACGGTGACCCCAGAGAATTTCTGGAAGAACATGAGACCGCAGGTGATGAAGAGCTGGCGAATGAGCTGGCTGGAGCAGCGCGGGATGAGTCCCTTCTTCTTGGACATGATATTACTCCGGAGAGTCTCCATCTCGGACGTGACGTCTTCCCCTCTGGACCGGAGCCAGGCCAAAGATTTACAGGCCTCCTCATCCCTCCCGTGGTACAACAAGAAGCTTGGAGTCTCAGGGATGGGCAAAATTGCAATGAAGAGGAGAATGGGAGCGCTCGCCGCGACCGTCGCCAGCTGACGCCAATCCAAAAATGCCCCCAGGGCGAAGGACGACAGCGTGCCTAAATGTCCCGACATTTTCAGCACGGCGCTGAGACAACCGCGGATCTCCGGGTGGGAAATCTCACTCACGTACACCTGCCCCAACATTTTTACATTCATATTACCTTTACTCTTTTTATCAAGGTATTACATCCGAATCGGTATTCGAATTCAAATCCGAATCATATATTTCAGTATTTTAATCCCAATTAGTATCCATATTTTTCTCAGCATAGTGTTTTAATTGGAATTTGTAATTACGAATATATTGGAAATATTCGTATCAAATCAAATTCGTATTCAAAACTTGACATATGCATTCCGATACTTTATTGGCATGCGAAAATGGCTTCATTATGTTGCTGATTCCCGTCTTTGAGCAAGTTTTTTCCAAAACTAAGATACTGTAATAGTTTTTTTCAATTGGCAATAATATAACATTTCTTCTGTAAAAACTCCGATTTTTGAAAAATCAGGGTTCGCGAAGTCAATTTATAATTTTTCATTGATTTCGCATATATTTCAAGCATCAAATTAAGCCAGAGTGCATTGTAAACGGATTAGAAAAAAAGCATTCGCAAAGTATTAGAATACGTATTCATATGACTGAGTATTTGAATAAAATTGCATGGGAATTAAAATTTATATTTTAGAAATTGAAATTGAAAGTATTCTCGTAATTAGGAAAAACACGTATTTTAATTCGAATTTTCGTTCATATTTTTTCGGATGTCATTCCTTGTTTTTTATCCTTATGATTTCTCTCTCAATTTTCAAAATCTTATTAGGAAATCGTAATGAAGGGAGGGACGGAGCTTGCCTGTGTGGCCAAGAGCGTGATGGCAGAGCAGAAGCCTCCGATGAAGGAGGTGCTGTACATGAGCTCGATGCGATGAGCAAAGACGGTGAGAAGCCAGGAGCCGGAGAAAGGCAGAGCAACGATGAGGAGTGACATCTTCCGGCCCAGCTGGAGCATCAGTCCTCCAAACAAGCATCCGAACATTGCCCCCAACAATGACAGGCTGGCAACCCATGACCCTTCCTTCAATTTCAAAAAAAATCCTATTAGTTTCTTCTTCTTCTTTGACTAAAAATCTCCACTCATTGAACCACGTTTTATTGGAAGCTGTTACAATTATAATAATGAGTAATTTACCTGTGCGGACACGGGAAAGGTGTTCCTTGATTCCTGAAGCGAGGCCAAGGCAGGACTGCTGTAGCCTTTGCCAAGGCCTGCCGCAAAAGGACCTAAGCTGACGGCTAACGTTGCCAAAACCTACATAGAGACAACAATTAAATTTCTCTTTCCCCGAAAAAAAAAACTGGAATTACAGTCATTGGAGATTCCCTTTGAAGAGAAAAAAGGAGAGGAGAGAGAATTCAATATGAGGCTGCCATAAAATTTGCACAGGTCCTGTAATGCTTGTGTCTAATGTGAGGCTAAATGACTGTTAATGATGAGCTAAAAGATCCCCATGGAGCATGTTCCACAGGCTTTGCATTATGGATAAAGTTTCCTATCCACAAGGATTTACATTTCCACTTAACCTCCTCTAACCTCTCCCTCCTCTCATTACAGAGAAGAAGCCTAGTACATAGTTGGGTTACATAGTTTCCATGTGCGTACTATGCATATATGTATATATGTAGGGATCCCTACATACATGAGGACATGAGTAGACGTTGACTGTGAGGCTGGAAGACATAGATTGGGGAAGGAGGATGTCCCAGGAGTTGCATAAACCTAACATGTACTAGGCCGAGACACATGGAGAGACAACATGGACATGCATACACTTTAAGGATTTCCCTTAACGAGCGACATGGAGACTACTGATTTCAGATGAGCCTGTTGACAATTCCCCGGAATCTCTCTCTCTCTCTCTCTCTCTCTCTCTCTCTCTCTGTTTGATACAACGTACCTGAGTGAAATGTCGGGGGATTTTGCTCCGGATGACTGACAGGAAATTCGACATCTTTCGCATAATTATTTACTCTCATGTCATCGCACAGCATTCCCACCACAACTCATCTTCTCTTCTTCTTTTCCCTCTAATTTCTTCCTTCTTCTTCTTCTTCGTCTTTTATTTTTCTTCTTTCACACCCTGTACTGTTTCGGAGACGAGGCCACCAACATGAGGAATTGAATCAAGAGGAGGAACGTGAGGGAATTGTTTCGGAACATTTTTGAACCACAGTCAAAATACTGGTGGGTTTCCAAATGGAGTAGGATGAGCAATGACGGGGGGAAAGGTCGGGGAAAGGTGATTATGTAGCTAATTTTTAAAGGATTTTAGTGCTTCACGGACCAACCAAAATCCCAAAAAGCTTCTTTTGCTTCTGATTACCAGAAAAAAACTAAAAATGGAGGAGGAAAGTTCTGAGCCTGCATATAATGAATAGTGACAGGACGTAGAGGAGGGAGGAAAAATAAACTTTTCCCGAACAAATGTTGATGGGGCTAAAAGGTGGGAAATTTTATGAAATAAGTGGAGACAGACTCATCCGTGCAGGGTTCGCAGGGGAGAGTTCAAAGGTTATCTCCCCAGCCAATATCACAAAAGGGAAATATTCTGCAATTCAAATGATATTCAGAAATTGGATGGAACTCAAATAATTGAAAGTGAAAAAAAACTCTCTCTTAAATTAAAATGATTGGGTGGAAAAACAAAGTTGAAGAGAAAGTAATCTTATGAGTAAAAAACAAACAAAAAAAAACAGATCCGACCAGACCCTCAAGGTAAAATGTAGTAAAAAAGGAAAAATATACCAAGATTCACGGGGATTTTTGTGCCTCAGGAATAATCGAATGCTACAAACTAAGAAGAAGACGAAGAAAAAAGTTAAGGGCTGGGGGAAAAAAATTCTCTCAGGAAAAGAAAGTTAGTGGTGCTGATAAGGGGAATCCTGTGCTGATAGGGAAAAAGTTAAAAGATTTGCGGATAAAGTATATAAAAATCGACTGGGGGAAATTGTGTCAGGTGTGACGGGAAAAGAAAAGCAGGGGGAAGAAAGCAGAAGAAGAAAACAAAGAAGAAGAGAGAGAAAGTCCCAAGAAAAAAGGAGGAGCAGGTGGCGGGAGATTAGAGGAAGGGAAAAAAAGGCACACACAAACTTTTCACTTCTCCCTCTCCCTTATTTGCTTGTATGTGTATAGAGAGAGAGAGAGAGAGTAAGGGAGAAAGTAGGAATGAATAATTTGGAGAGAAAAGTGAGTAGAAGTTTTTTTTTCTCCGGAGGGATAAGTTATTGGTAGGGGTAATACTACAACCAAGGGTAATGGTTCTGCTGACAAAGGTTGTGCATTAGATAGATGCTGCAGGGGAAGGGCTACCGCCGCAGAGCGGAGACGGATTTATTGATTTTGACCTGTCCCTCTGTCTGTCTATAGCAGAAATATGCACTCGCCCTCCTTGGCAAAGCCAGGCTCTCTCTCTCCTCCGCTCCCGCACTCTTTCCCCTTTTCTTCCCTCTACGTTTTTTTATCCCTTCTTCTCCCCCCCTACATTCTTCCCTGTAAAAAAAAAATGAAAACACGGAAATCACATGTAATACTTCCCTTTCAATATCCTTCTCTTTCCTCTCTGATTTCAGATGACGCTTTGGTAGGGGATATCCTTTAATTTTTAAAAAAAAGAGGGATATTTTGGGGGAGGGAGTTAGGGTGAGATTAAAGGGGAATGGGAAAGGGAGAAGATGGGAGATAGGAGGAATTGATGTTGAATAATAGTAATAATGGTGACAGTAATAACGGTAGACGGGGAGAGAGAGTCCCAACAGGTGCGATGGATGACCCACTTTTTTGGAGGAGCTGTCACTCTCTGTGAAGGAGCCAGTGAGGCAGGAGAAGAAGGAGATGGAGGGAGATTGTGAGGGAGTGATAGATATATGGGATAAAAAGGGAAAGAGCCTCCTTAGGGAAGTACGAGTCTCCCAATGCTTTCCTCTTCCTCCTCTTCTACTCCTTTTTTCCCCCGAAACTACAATCTGATGAATTCCCTGTGTTGCCGCAGGTGAATGTTTCTCTCTTATTTCCCTTCCTGGTTTCGATTTGTTTTTTTTATTGAAGCATGGGATTTACGGTCCTTTCTCTAAATGTGCTTTTAAGGTGACCACTGGATTTGCCAAGGGAAGGAAGGACACAAGAGATGACTTAAGGAGAACGGCTGGGTCCACTTGAGTTCTTGTCGTCGTCCACCTGATTCTTCCTACTAACACTTTCCCAGGAAAGTGAGTCACTTGCTATTTCACTGGGATTTGCCTCCCCTTTTCTCTCTTTTTCTACTGATCTTGACCATCCACCAAATTCACGTTTTGAGGTTCAATTCTTTCTTGATGTGGAATTCCCTAGTGAAACAAATCCACTGGTTTCCCCACGGTCCTTTGTTTTTTCTTTTTTCTGCATCAATTCTTCTCGCTGAATTTCAAATTGGTGGCCTCGGGGTGACCGCCGGGATAATTTTTTGGGTTAACTGATGTTTTAACAAAATTTCTTTGGCTGTTTTGCGGGTAAATTATTTGGTGCTTTGGTTGTGCGTCATCGTTAAACAATGCTTTTGTTGCTTATTCAGAAATGTGTTTTTTTAATATTTTTTTTAGAAACTTTGCTGTTAATTGTCCAGCTCTCGGTGGTGCTCTCGGTGGAATCCAGGAATTTATCTCGTGCTGTCTTTTACCACCCCAAAGGAAATGTAGGTGACCATGTTTTGTTTCCTCTCTCCACAAAATAAGAACTAATGTATTTCCCCCCTTTCCTCCCCCACCAAATTCCTGGGATTATGTCCAGCCCAAGAATTCCCATCCGTAGGCACAGCGGATAGTATTACAGCACGGATGAGCCCAATGTCCTTCCCAAAATAAAAGCAAGGAAATAATCCAAAAAAAAAGTGGGTTGCTCCAGGGTTGTTTTCTTGTTTCTTTCTTTTCTTTAGCAGGTGCAAAAACTCCTGGAGTGTCTCTTCAAGTCTTTGGAGTATAATGAGCGTGTAAGGACATAATAATAATAAACAACAATGGTTTGATAGAGTCTGTATAGGAAATTAAAAAAAAAACGAAGAAGAGATATGAAAGGGGGAAACACAGAAGAGAGGAATGTTTGTAACGTGGAGGAGAGAAATAATTGGGAATGGAGCTGAGGCGAGACTGTGTGTGTAGTACAGACCACGGTTTCTACGGCTACGGAGGAGAGCCACAGGAGGAGGAAGAAGAAGAAGAAGAGGAGGAGGAGGAGGAGGCGGAGGAGGAGGAGGAGGAGGAAAAGTAGTAGCAGTAGTAGGAGCAGTAGTAGTAGTAGTAGTGGTAGTAATAGTAGTAAAAAGTTGTCGTAGTAGCAGTAGGAGGAAAGCAGAAGAAGAGGAAACGGGTGAGGGGAAAGAAGAGGAGATGGAGAGAGAGAGACAGAGAGGGAGATGGGAAGAAGAAACATGTGCATGGCTCTGGCAGGATCATGTTACTTAATAGAGGGGATTGAGCAACCCATAGACTTGAGTGGAGAGCTGAGAGCACAAGTGTGCTCCAACACATATGTGTGTGGCTGGAATTGTGTGGTGGAAGGCTGGAGTAACACTCGCTGTCTCTCTCTCTCTCTCTCTCTCTTTCTCTCTCTCTCTTTCTCTCTCTCAGTCTTGCTCTCTCTCTCTTTCTCTCTCTCTCTCTCTCTCTCTCTCTCTGTCTTTCTCCACTTTCGCCATACACGAACCCGGGCCAATACTACCCCCATGGCCTGGTCCTCATATTCTTCTTTCGACTGGTTCTTTCCCTCTTCTTCCTCCTCTCCGCTTTCACACGTCTTCGCCTTCTTCCCAATGCCCTTCTTCCCCCCGTTGCCGGAAAGAAGCAGCAGGAGCGCCTCGGATAGAAACAAACACACAGTCATGGAGAAAACTTTCGATTTTTACCCCAGCGCATGCACTCCCAGCAAATCAAAGAGCCAAAAAGAGAGATACCCATACTTTCTTTCCCGCTCTCCCTCTTTCTCTCTCACTCTCTCCCTCTTTCTCTCTCACTCTCCCACTCTTTCTCTCTCACTCTCTCTCCTTCTCTCTCTTGCCCTCTGTCCCTCTCATCCCTTTCCCTGTAGCCATCCGCGTCCACTACTTCATTTACTGCTGGTCCTCCTCCAACGGATATTAGAACGGGGCACTCTCCCTGTCTCTCTCTCTCAGAGGGACGTCCGTGAGCTCACCTTCATTTCATTGTTAGCCTTCTCCTCCTAACCCTGTCGAGGCTCCTCTTTTGGGTCTCTCCAATTCTTCTTTCATTCCCCCCCTTCCCAAGGGCTCTTTTCTTCCGCTGCATTTCACCCTCATTTTGTTGAAGGTGCAACTTTTTCAAGATTTCCCTCCGTGCTGCCCTTCGGCTTTTCTTAGACTTTCTTTACTCCTTGATTCTCTTAATCCTCCTTTCTTCTCCTCGTTTTACTCTACTTTCTCTCTCACTCCTTCTCGCTGTCTAAACAGATTTGCCCATCCTCAAGGTTTCCACCATCTCCTCTTACCCAAAAGTTTTGTGTTTTTCCGTGGCTTCCGATTACACATTTTATCCCTAGGACCCTGGCTTTTCCCTTTACGCCATGCGGCTGCTACACTCTCCCAACCTGGCCGTATACACGCATTTCTGAGGCCTGCCTCTTTTCTCACTTTCCCCCAAATCTAGTTGTTCTCGAGGTTCTGTCTGCTTCCACCGTATTTGCTTCCCTTATTTGCGTAGTTATTGCTCAACAATGCATGTAGTACATATGAGCTCCTTTCGTCACGTCAAGGGACATGTCCTCACATTTCCTTGATGCTCTCTCCCTTTGGGTTCCTTTCCCACTGGATTTCCATGTGCTCATCCCCTCTGGCTCTAATGCTACGTCTCCCATGTCCTTCTTTTAATCCTTCCTGTCCGTCTCATCCCATTCCTTTTTCCCAGGTCTCTCCCGCATCCTCTTTTCCCCCGCTCTGGCTCCTGGGATGCTTTCATCTCCTTTGTCGCCAGTTTTTTTTTAGATCCTCCTCTCGCCTTCTTCGCACGTACATTTCCGATTTTGACGCTATTCTTTCTCTGACCCATTTTGTGTGTGTACAATGCATTCCCTGAAACCAGACCTGTATTCCACTCACTCCATATTCTCCTTTCTCTCGCTTTCTCTCTCACTTTCTCTCTCTCTCTGTCTCTCTCTCATTCACTCTCTCCTTCTTCTGTGCTAACTGGAGGGTAGAGTCCGAGGCGGGGAGTTTTGTTAGTACCTGCCGCCACCACCAGTCCATGCAAATCAAATCAATTTGCCCCACTGACTCTGTCACTCTGCTCCTCCATGGCCTTCAAACCACACGATATGCACTGTCTCCATCACCAGCTCGCACTCTAGTCTCTTCCCTGTACATCTTCCCTTTCTCTCTCTCTCTCTCTCTCTCTCTCTCTTTCTCTCATTTTGTGTCCTCCGCCTCCGCCTCCCATCACACAAACAAACAAAAAACAAGGTCTGCCTCAACAACCTTCTTGGAATCTCCTCGGGGAGTTCTTTACAAAGATTCTGGATATGCCACTGATGCTTGCTAAGGTGGAAGGAGAGAAAGGGAGGCCTCGTCCATAATCTCTCTCATCCACCTTTTTATAGCCCCTTTCTTGTGATTCTCATGGAAATAATGTCATGACACATCATAGGAAATCAATTTTATCTTCCTCTTCCACCCTCCTCATCTCCCCAACAATCTCTTCCACTTGTCTTCCTTCTCCACTCTGGTCGACTGACACTTGTCAGGGCAATTCCCTGACAGCCTGGCATTTTCATGAAAATCATCCCTGGGAGATTTTATCTTTCCCCTTTGCTCCCATCACATTTTTTTTTCGGGGTTGTTTGAATGCCCGTTTTTTTTTTAACTTCCATGACAAATCAAAGTGCTTTTGTACAGGGAAACAGACAGTTCCACGTCATAACCTCGAATAAGTGGTTTTCTAATCTTGATCCTGAGATGCATTCGTTTATATTAGATTGAATGGATTCCAAGCGGAATGACACTACCACATGTCTTTCGTGTATTTCCCATGTATAAATGCATGCCGAGTTTAATAACAATAACCATTAGAATGAGCAATAAATCAGGCACTTTGCGTTTAAAGTTACTTTATTCAGATGACTGGAAGAAAGAGGAAAGTAGTCACAGTTTAATTTCGAAGAAATGAACACCAACACTCACATGAGGTGGCCGGAATTGACACGGAAAAATGATGGGCAGAATAGCAAACGGGTTAAGTCCATACTGGCTTTCACTCGAACAGCTAAGAATCAAAGCAGTATTCAAATAAGAAAGGAATATCCACAGTGAAGTCATGTTTAAGCCATGCCAACATAAAATTGCAAAATAAAAAAATGTGAATTTGAACCGCTTTAGAGCCAGTCTTCAAATATTGTTATAGGTGTAGGTGCATAGTTTTTTCAATATTTTTGAAAAAAACAACTGTTTAATTTTTTTTCTAGTGCATTTTGTTTTACTTTTCCTGCCATTTTAGCGCTGGCGGAAGGAATTACAGCCAGCTCACAAACTGGAGTCCACCTGGCTGGAAGTACCTGAATTTGTCCAGACGAAGACCGTTCCTGCTGGAGAGGAACAAAGTCGGTGTGGAATGTTTGGTGGAAAGGCCGGAGGTTGATCTTTTGTGCCAGCAGAGGGCGCGAGGGGATGGAGGGGAAAGCTAACAATAAGCCAACAATAATATCTCTCGATGCTCTTGACACATAAAGGAAGCATTTTTCCTGAGGTGCTGAGAACCTTTGCCTTGGCTCGTATCCTAATACACCCATGCATTCACTTACCTTTTCCTCCTGCCTCATGCTCTTGGGAACTGGGTGAGAATGACGGTATTGATGTCAGCAATAAATTATTTCTTGTAATTAAAGTTACAAATGAAGAAACATGCACACTTTGCAATGAAAAATAAAGCGAGTCAATCAACGTTTTCCATTGATAATGCACTTAATTTTGAATCGCAAAAATTATTGAAAGGAAAAACACATGAAAAACGTTTTTTTTATTGAGGGTGAGATTTATTATTATTACTATTCGATCATTTTTTTTATTGTTCTATTATTGCAGGTTCAGTCATCATTGTGTTGAGTATTGTGTGGTGACGTACAAAAAAAATTTACTATTTTTATTTACCTACCTCTCTACTAAAAAAAAATAAAAGTAAAAAAAATAATATATTTTTTTCTCGTCTGTAAACGATGTCCATGAATTTTTTTTTTAATTCCTTTCTCCTCTCACTCCCTCCGGTTTCTTTAAATTTACCGTCCAAAAAGTTAAGAGAAGGGTGCGAGGAGACACTAAATCTAAAATTGTAATTAATACCATATATTTGCTTTTGTATTTATGTACGTCTAAAAACCCTATATTGTCTTACTATTTTTTTTGCGTAATTTTTTATCGGGAGATATTTAAAAAAAATAACGTTATCGATCCGTGTTTTTGGTCGTTGTATTCTTAGTCTTGGTTGGAGAAAGGGATTTTTTTTAATATAAAATTTGTGTGCTTACTCCTTTTTTTTGTTCTTGTCTTAATTTGATGTGATAAAAATCTTGAGGAAAATCCCTGCGCTGGAGGTAATAAATTGTATAAAAAATATGTATATATTATAACAAGTTATTTGTGGTCAACTACCTCCGTTGATAATAGGACGTCCTGGGTCTACTAACAAACCTTTGTCTATGGGCGCCGGCGTACTCTTCCAGGGGAGGTTCCTCCGTCGTCGTTGTGGTGGAGCGGAAGCGAGAGCGAGATCTCCCGGAGGAATTACTATTGCTATTACTACTAGTACTCCCTCGTCTCTGGAAGTCCTCCGTCCCTCTGGAGAAGCCCCGGGAGGGGGCGGGGGCGGAGCAGGTGGTGGGATTCAAGAATTTCGTGATCGTGTGAGTCTCCGTCAGAGTCACCGTGGACCGGGCAGAGGCCGGCGGACATTTCCCTTCCACGACGTTCCCGTAGGCGTGGGAGAAGTCCTCCTGGAAGGAGGGCTCCAGGAGGAGGTCCCTCTCCAGGGGATACTCCTCCGAATTGTCCTGACCTTGTCCCCGTTTCAGACGTCGGGCATAGTAGCTGTAGTCATCCGGATATTGGACATACTCGGGGTCCGGCTGTGGCTCGGGAACTCTTTGGCGGTAGTAATAGTTGTCGTTCTGCTGTGGCTGCTGCTGCTGTCTCTCCTGCGCCGTGGTTCCTCTAGTTCTCTGGGGAGTGGGCTGATAGGACTCATACCGGGGTTGTTCATTGTAAGAAGTGTACTCATCTTTGACATAGGACTGTGGCTGTTGTGGGTTAGTGCGAGCTCTATTACGATTGTCACGGAGGATTTTGTACTGAGCCGGCTCTCCCCGTCGGTTGCTGCTGGTCGGCTCCACCGCCTGCTTCTTCAAATTCGTGTGAAGGTTGTCCGACCCGATTTTGGCGGACGTCCGGGCTTTATTCCGCCTTTTCCCGTTCCCGCCCCTCTCTCGGGTACTCCCGCTGTTCCGACCCGACTTGCTCACCTTTTCCTCGGATCCCGACTCCAATCTCTGACTGGTTGGGAGCTCATCCGCCGCCAGAACCCGGTTGCTCTTGGCATTGGTGGGCTCAATTACTTGGGAGTTGGTGGAGAGGGTGGAGACCTCCAGAGTCTCCTCGGAGGCGATGGGCGTCGTCAGGGGTTGGGACTCGGCCGTTGACATGAGGGCGGCGCTGGGGAGTTGGGTGAAAGTGGGTCGGATGGTGGAGGTGAGGGTGTAGACTTCCGAGGTCGTCACCTGGTACGTCTTCGTCCTGGTGATCGTCGTCGAGATGGGCTTATTCCCGAAGAGGAGCGGGATGGTGACCAGCGCCGTGGTGGTCATGTCCGTCGTGTAAGTGCTCGTGGACAGGTACGTGGACAAGGTCTCCAAGGGGAAGATCAAGTTCTGGTTTATGGCAGCAAAGGGCGAGATGGCGGGGGTCACGAGCTGGCTTTGTTGTTGCTTCTGCTGAAGCAGCTGGTACATGAGCAGATTCGTTAGCTGGCAGGAGGCAAGGAGACCTGTGTGATTTAATTAACACCATAACACCATTTAATCTTCTTCCCCTTTTTCATCTCCACATTTTTATAGCCTTTTTGCACGGAATATTGTGTTTTTTTTACTATTCTACCCAAATTGTATGCCACTCTTTTGTTTACTCATCTCCTTTTAGGTCACACGTTCAAGGGGGATTTTATGCCATGTGAACTTTTAGGCTAGCCAACATGCTTTAAATTTAGGAGAAAAAAATGGGCGAATCAAAGATTTAAAATAATAGTAATAGGTTAAAAATAATTGTAAATAGGCTTTTATATAGCAAGGCTATTTGGCAGCAGCTTTGTCTCAATTTATAATGGATTAATCCATAATTTAAGAAATAACAATTGAAGAAACGCATTGCCGGTATGCCCACCCTGATGCTCCAAAAGTGCAGTCACCCCCACTAATTGAGATGTGTTTTAACACCTTGTTTCTACTAATCCCTCATTAAGACCGTTCAGCTCCATTCTCCCTACGTAATTATGTTCAGGCTGGTACACATGGCTGACAGCTGAAAAAAAGTGTGCAATGACTAATACCAACCTCCAAGTAACGCTTGAGTGTAATTTCTCAGTCAACCTCACAAAATGTACGCTCATATCCATGCTTCTTGCATGCTTCTGTCTTCATGGGGAAGCACTCTCCCTGGCAGTGACAGAGTAAAAAGGCCAGAAAATAGAGAGTCAATAATTTCTCAAAAAAAAAAATGGGCGGAAAAAGTGAAATTTTTGTGCAAAAGAACGTGTAACCACACCAGGACGGAGATTTCGAGAGGCAAGATAGAGGATTATTTATTTAACGCTTGCATTACATTGCATATAATATCCCTTTTCTTCACTCTTAATCACTATCCCCTAACTTTCCATGTGAAGCCCACGATGTTTTAATTTAATTTTCTTATGGAAATCACGTGAGTTAATTCAAGGTACAAACGCACGGAGGGAATGACGACAAATTACTCTATCTTTATAGAGAACATTTTTCACACGGGAAAATAATTCTCTTGGCTTGCACATGATGGACGAAAGGGATTTTTGGGCGTCAATGACAATTATTAATGGGCCAGTTTTCGCCCACCTTTTCTCTCTGGATTTTTTTTTTGCCAGAAAAAAAAGGAGCGTGACGGAATTCTAGGGAAGGAAGCAAGATTCAATTCCACAAGAAATTCCACAAGAAGACATCCTGACAGTCATAACAATCGTAATAATTATGAGTGCACTAATTGCTGAGCTAACAACGACACAGCAGGGGATATTAGTACTAGGCGAGAAAAAGGGCGAGGAATTTCTTGTCTTCATTATAAAACAATACACAAGATTCTTTGCATGAAATTTTTTAATTCTCTAACCAGTAACTTATAGAACTGGTTCACTTTTTTTAGGGAAATTGCATAATACAGTCGAACCTCTCTATAACGGTTCCCCTTAAATCAGCATATTTTCTCCGTTATAACGAAAAACCGTTATAGAGAACAGAATTTTCTATGTTAACAATTGGAGAAAGTTTTTGAGGGAAGCATTTTCAGCCACTGGTATAGGGAGGAAACCGTTATAAGGGAGCCCGCTATATAGAGGTTCGACTGTAGTTGTTTTAACACCTCCAAGTTTTTGACCACATTGTCTTTTTCCTCGTAATCCTGCAGAGCAATGGGCGGATTCATGGTAAGAATCATTTAAATGTATTTACTTTTCACCCGTTGAAGGGGAAAAGCTTACAATAAATTACGAATATGACCATGCACACGCACTGCACATAAAAAATCCCACTTCACAGTCCCATGAATTGAAGTGGAAGGAGTGTGTGGAGGCTCTGAACCTGCACCCTGCATGGGGGGCCCAATTATTTATTTTTTTACCCTCTAACTATTATTATTTATTGCAATTGCAATGCCAACGATAAGACACGGTGATATAAGGAAAGAAAAGGAGAGAGAGAGCGACAGAAATCAACATTGATTGAGAGGGAAGGCACCCAAATAAATCCGTAGGGAATGAGACGGGAGGATTCCAAGAAGTGAATGGAGAAAGACAAACGAAAAAAAACAGAGAGAGAGAGTGAGAGGAAAGAAGGAATGGTGCAGAAAGAGAGAAAGGGAGACAGAGGCAAAAGGCAAAGAGAGATTGTAGTGTGAATGTAATTGAAAAGAACTTTCGATTCCATACGTAATAAAAATCCCCTCACAAAATTAGCATTGCAGCTAGATATAAAAAGGCCTCAGACATAATTGCTTAAGGGAAGATACTGCATTCCATTCACTTGGAGAAAAGTTGTTACGGAGGAATGAAAGACAGAAATAATTACAGCTTAAAAAAGATACAAGATAATTACTCTATCCCTGTAAAGGAAAATCAAGCCACCAATTTAATGAGGATTGGAGCACAGAAATAATTATCATTACTGGTGGAGAAAATACCCGAAATAATTACTATTGCATGAACGCCTGCTTATGTACCTGATGCAGTGTCTCCAAGATCCTTTGGTCTAATTTCCTTTGTTTTGATCCCTTTGTATTTATTAAATTACCAAATAATTATGATTACTTGGAGGGAATCATGTCAGTTTTGGAGGAGAAAAAAAAGGATCTTGTGTAAAAAAAAAAAAAAAATAGAATGTATGTATGTATGAAACCAGAAATAATAATGGGAGTAATAAATAATTGCAATAAATATCAAGTTGAGGAACTTGAGAAAACAAGAAAAACTGTTATAAAAGAGGAGGCGGAGAGGGGAGATAATTACATGACAATTACTAGGAGTTTCCCCTTGCAACTGAGGACACGGTATGCTGATGAGGGGACCAAAAGGGAAGTGCTTTTGCTCAGGAGACGAGAGACGACTGTCTTGTCATTTATTAATAATTAATCAATTAATGATAATAATAATAATATTTTGGCAGAGGGAAACCATGATGATGTATATTGATAGGGGTGGTGTGTGGGTCTCTTGTAAAGTGGATGAAGGTCATCCATGTGCCATAACTCCTACTCCTTCCCCTTTTGCACCCCGGGCAGGCTGTTGAACCCTTCATGTATTATAACTCTCCATCTGTTCTAAATCTGCTATCTCTTGTGTACACAGGGGAGGCCCTTTGGTTGCAATTATCAAGGGAGTTAAAGAGCTCCCTATATTTTGGCCATTCTGAGAACTTGGAATGGTTGCAGATCGTGAGTGGTGGAGGACCTAGTATGTATACATATGTGTATGCTTCCAATTAAACGGAGTTAAGGTCCTTGTTTGTATAATATATTAATCTCATTATGTACATGATACAAGCTCTATGGATGTCATGGATGTTTCTTGGGGGTGGCTGATTTTCTTGCTTCTATTTTAATTTTGTGCAAAGGTGTCATGACATGAGCTAAGTACATGTCCACCAGGGAGCCTACACCCTCCTTAGAGTGCTTATTACTTACTAGTTGAGATTATTTAAAAATTGGAAACATAATGATTAGTTGTGGGCGTGGTTGGGAGGAGGAAAAAAACTCACTCACTATAACACAAGTCAATCTGAGAAGGAGCAAGAGCAGGGGCTTCACTACTTGTAGTTAAATAATAAGAGTAATAATAATAATAAATGACTCGTGTATCCTTATCACTCTCACGGCTTCCCACTTTGCCTACTTTTCCCAATAATTATTATTGAAACAAGGTCGGCGGCTAGTGCTGGCTATAATAATTGTTGGGATTTGAGTAGTTGTTTTTGTCGTGTGGCTGTCACCTTCCCAAAGACGCTAAAGAAATGGTGACTGAGGGAGGAGATGGGAATTGCTAATATGTACTTAAGTGCTTCAACATCAACAATCAACTTACAAAGAGGGAGGAGACTTTTTTTCAAGATCGTCGTATTTTATTTTTTTCTACTCGTTCCTCTCTTTGCTTGTATGTTCATTTATTTTTGTCACCATTCTTTCTTTGCTTTCTTTTGTTACGATTTTCTCCAGGTGCCAACTTTGTACCGGCCTGAGCTTTGTTATCACCTGAGTTTATTGATCTTCTTTATTGCATTGTCTTGTTTTATCTCTTCTTCCCCCTCATCTCTCTTATATAATGGGTGGGTTGAAAACCTCACAGATTTTCCAGATTTCTAGAATTCCGGCTATCCTTTAACATAGCAGGCATTCCAGAAATCTGCAAAGTCGGTGAGTTTTTCAACGCGCCCAATATTTAATATCTACTGAAACACGATATATGGGAAGTTTCTTCCCTTGCCTTGTTGCCCTCTTTATAAACATTCAGGAATCACATTTTTGGTCTGCTTAACATAACCCGAACAATTATCACCACGCCATTTTTTATGATTATCAGCTTATTACTTTGTTATACGCTGTACCAAATGTCCACTACGTATTGACTTTGTTTTATTTGCTGCGAAATGATTTAATCTGCGAGCAGAGATTAACATTGGCAATTTAGAAAAAGTCTAAGCGGTTAGTTGATACAAAAAAAGATAGATTCAACAATGCACGGGTGTATGCCGATAGTTATAATTTATAATAAGTTATGAAGACTATGTGTCCATTGGAACAAATTTTACACGAAGCGGAAACAACTTTAGCGATATCGAAACTTGTTAATCGCTTATGCGTATGTGTACAAGGCTTACACATACACGCTGGTGGACTGTGGACTTAGGCTGGTTTGGTACAACCGGTTGAAGGGTGGGTTTATACTGTGTTAGGCTGGCCTATGACCCGCAAGAATTTCAGGGGCAATATAAGACGCGTACAGTAGTTTATTTGAAACAAAAAAAAACATTTAGTACACTGTTAATAGGCTACTACTACTGAGTTGTAATAAATGTGTATGCAAAGAATGACGAATAAATCATCATTATTATTATAATTTTCGAAATTTTGGGACTTAGGCTGGTTTGAATCCGAATGCTTCATATGAACTTTATTGCTTTTTCGACTCTGTTTGGTTATACCCTTGATTCACATTTATTTACATTGGGTAACGTTTAACGTTCAGAGAGAAATGCGAATGGTTTACAATGCGGCTATATGGCCAATGAAATATGTCGAGGGTATATATATACATATATATATATATATATATACCCTCGACATATTTCATTATTACATTATTTCATATATACGGAAACTAATATATAATATATAATATAATATATATACGGAAAACTAATAATGGACGACAGAAAAAGCTTTTTGTTGGCCTCTCTTTCTGGCTCCATACCAAAGATGGGGAGAAGGAGAGGCTCGTATAATATTTTTTCCTGTTAATTTCATTAGTTTTAGTTCTTCTGTAATAAAAAATCCCCATAATTAATCCTTTAATCCCAATATGATATTCAGGACGTTTATCTGTGCTCCGGCAAAACAAGTAAGTTAAATTTCACTATTCTCTGTCGCAAAATCCCACCCTCCAAGTTTCCCCCGAATTCGGGGTAAGCGAAAATTTATTCAACATTGATACACTTAAGGTCAGTGACCATCGATTCCCATGTATGTATGTGCATACACCTATTCCGCCGGATATTACTTAAGCACCTACAATAATTGCTGGAGTTGTTGAATTGTTGTCTGGATTGTATTTGTTTGTTACTAATTGCAGCGCCTCAATCACATCGCATCGGTCTTTGTTCGGACAGCATGTACAGGTTTAAAAGATGTTTTAGCCCGGGAAATTCCAATTGAACGGGACCTTGTTTCGAAATTCATGAAAGAATATGGGAAAACTAAAATCGGGGATGTCACTGTTAATATGGTATGATCTGCCCTGATACTCTAATACTGACTAAACCTGCCCTACTACTTTAAAGGAAGTCAACATAGCCCATCATTTGATTATGATTTAATGGTCATTGTTATTTTCAGGCATATGGAGGTATGCGGGGGATTAAGGGATTAGTATGTGAAACGTCGGTGTTAGATCCAGAAGAAGGGATCCGATTCCGAGGCTATTCAATCCCCGAATGCAAACAATTATTACCTCCAGCCCCAGGGGGAGTCGAACCATTACCAGAAGGCTTGTTTTGGCTTCTGGTTACTGGAGACGTTCCCACGGAGGAACAGGTAAAAATAATTATTACTTTTGGATTTATTTCATTCTTCAATAAGATTGTGGTGGTTTTGACAATTGTACAAGGTAGCATAGCTAACGCGTCAATGTAAAAATGCTCTACTGATCTCTTTTGACCTAGGTTAAGAGCGTATCAAGGGAGTGGGTTAAACGAGCAGATCTGCCGTCACACATTGTGACTATGTTAAATAATTTCCCCTCCAATTTACATCCAATGACTCAATTCTCGGCAGCCGTCACTGCTCTCAACTCCGAGTCAAAATTTGCTCGGTCTTACGCTGAAGGGGTTAATAAAACTAAGTATTGGGAACTTGTCTATGAAGATGCGATGAACCTCATTGCAAAATTACCTCCCATTGCTGCAACTATCTACCGGAACGTCTACAAAAATGGCTCAGCCATCCCTCCCATTAAGAAGGATCAAGATTGGAGTTTGAATTTCGCTACCATGCTGGGCTACGAAGATCAGAAATTCGTTGAACTCCTCCGTCTCTACCTTTGTATTCACAGGTGAACACTAAGGACCTATTTGTGCATACTTGAAAGTACCATTAATCAAAATAAGAATATACATACACGGCTCTTTCAAATTCATTAAGTTATAATGGGACATACTGGAGTTAGGTGATTGTTTTTCAAAAGTGATCACGAGGGAGGAAATGTCAGTGCTCACGCCACTCATTTGGTAGGCTCTGCTCTATCTGATCCCTATTTGAGTTTTGCTGCCGGATTGAACGGACTTGCTGGTCCCTTGCATGGCCTTGCTAACCAAGAGGTATTTTTGACATCTCCGAAATAGTTTAGACCAGCCTAATTGCTAATACCAATATGAAAATAAGCTATTTTTCGATCTGAAATTCTGTTTTTGATGTGAATTAATGTTGAATTGATGTCAGGTTTGAACTCCAACAATATCTATTATTTTCTCATCGTGTTCAGGTATTAATGTTCCTGACAAAAGTTTCCAAGGAGATCGGCCTCGATGCTTCCGAGGATCAGCTGAAGGAATTCATTAAGAACGAGCTGAAATTAGGCCGGGTTGTGCCAGGTTACGGTCACGCAGTGCTAAGGAAAACGGACCCTCGCTACACATGCCAAAGAGACTTCGCCCTCAAACATTTGCCGGACGACCCAATGTTCAAGTTAGTATCGAATGTGTACAAAGTTGTTCCTCCTATTTTGCTGGAGACTGGTAAAGTCAAGAACCCGTGGCCGAATGTAGACGCTCATTCTGGAGTTCTTTTACAGGTGCCAAAGGTTTTTTTTAACTTTGTTGCAAGTTTTCAATTACATCTTTTAATTTGATTTTATGTAATACTGTAAACCACTCTGCTCCGTCTTGACTCATAACAATGCCCTGGTAGTTAATAAAGTAGGTAATTAATAAAAATATATGTATTTCTTTCTTTTTTGTTTCACAGTACTATGGCATGAAAGAAATGAATTATTACACTGTTTTATTTGGAGTGTCTCGCGCTCTGGGAGTCATGGCTTCCTTAATATGGGACCGCGCTCTTGGACTTCCCATTGAACGACCCAAGTCCATGTCCACGAAGAGTCTTATGCAGTTATTGAAGAAGTGATTTTGTAGGGAAATAATGTGGTTTTCTTTTTTTTAAATTGTAACCACGTAAAATGTGTAAAAATTGCTTTCATTCATTTTAACAACGCTCCATTTTTTTTCACTTTGGTGCATTCTTCAAAAAAAAAATAGAATTCAGAATAAATACCGTCAGAGTACACGAGTAGAGCAGTACAGAAGCTGTTGAAAAATGTAAAAAAAAATACAAGGACGATATAACTGCTATCCAATAAGAAAAGAGAATACGCGAGATAGCAAAACAATTTGACTTATTGAATAATAAGGCGTAATTGCTAGCGGCCAAGATCTGCTACACTTCTTGGCTGTTCCCAAACGGAAGTAAGTACTTTGTGTATTATCATGTTTAACTAATTTTAAGTCCGTAGGAAGTATCGTTTTCCTATTTAGTATTCCGCGATACTTGTTCCTGCATGCTAACGTTTGGCATGCTGTCGTTGCTATCATGTTCTATGCAGTAGTATGTAGGTCAATTTTTAACCGTTAGCAGACTATCACCTTAAAGACCATTGAGCCAAATATCACCGACAAATTCGAAAATGCGGTCATTTGGAACAAATACAAAATCTTCACTAACCATATTCATTTATTAATTAATAATACACAGATTTCAGTCTCTGGCCATAATAATAATTAATTAAATTTTTTTTTATTTCCCAATTCTTCAAGGTCTCTCCTGACATATGTCAACGTATGGTTACTCACGTTTAACGTTTCCTTTTCATGTGTGGAAACTAGAGCTCCTCGATACGCATCGAGCTCAGTTGTTTTTTTTTAACCAAGCCAAAAAATAGAGAGACACCACCGAACATATCAAGGTATCCCACTTTGTTGATCTTTTGCAAAGGAGGGATCTCGTTAGTGGTCGGAGCAGCTAGTAATAAAGTAGTGTGGAATTGTGGAAATGAGAGAAGGGTTCAGTACAGAATGAGACGACGAGGCGTGTGCCAAAAAACCTGTTTCATTGCATCCGAAATCATAATATTATCATCAACGCTTGATTCTCTACTTTAATTTGTTTCCCCCTCTTTACCTTCAGTAAAAAGAGAGTGACGAAAGTAGAGTAGTCGAAATTTATTTAACCTTTTTTTACATACTTCTTTTTGTTCTTCCATGCTACGGCGTGGCACGGCTCGCCTCCAGCTGACTTGCACAAAAGGGAGCAAATTCACTTACGATAGAGCAAATCTACATGGGCTCTCTCTATACATTTTTCTCTCTATAAATCTCTCTCCTCTCCCTCAATATTTCTCTATAAATTTCTCTCCTCTCCCAATCAATTCCTCTCCCTCATCCTTTCTCTGATTCTCCTTCGCTCTCATCTTTGCCAGTCTTTCTCGATCGGCCCCTTTTGCTCAGTCCACCCCAGCATTTATTACACGACTCTTCTATTTATGTTTAAAGTCAATTCGTGTGTACGCTTCTGGGCATTACCTTGCGACCTTGGCTCTACCGTTTCATGTCCCCCCAATCTCTCTCTCTCTCTCTCTCTCTCTCTCTCTCTCTCTCTTTCTCTCTTGCCCTCTCAACCACTTTATTCTATCTCGTGTCGTGAATCTTACTGCTGCTGTGATTATACATACAGAAAAGCTTTTACAAGCAAGAGTCACAACTATTACACTTGCTCCTACATGATTTGTATGATTGTCCTGACTTTTCTTTTCTTCATTTTTGGGGAGTGAGTTTTTGGACTCTCATTCACTTTTATGTAAGCTTTGTTTACATAGGCGTACTGAAGGGAGAGGAAAGGAGAAAATGAATGAGAGTGCCATGAGGAGGCAAGATGTACATATGTTTGTGTTCTGTACACCAGTAGAAAAACTCAGTGGATACTGGTTGCATTCAAGGTTGCATCAATTTTAAAAGTGCTTGATGCAAAGCATTGATAAGCAAAAAAAAAACATTTCCCTCCATTATCAATGACTCCATGTGTCAAGTGAGTAATAATGTATAATGCAAAGGCATCAGGAGTTAATTAGGCCTGCAACACCTCTCTCATTCTCTCTTGATAAATGTAGGCCCGCATCTAATGAGAGAGTTTCAATCAGAACGGAGGAAGAATGATGGACAAGTGAGAAAAAATATGACTTTTTTATTTCAAATTTGTTGTAATAATATGAATCATATAAAATATGCTCCAGGACATGGAAGGAAAGAGAAACAAAATAAGGAATGAATCAATCACAAAAGTGACTTCCCTTGCATACTTAATTAATGACTTGTTCTTATTACTCTTTTGAACATAAGATTTACACATTGTGTGTGTGGCAGGACCTTTGATTTTAGAAGGAAAAAAAATGTTTGGAGAGGAATTCTTTTTTTTTTTTTTTGGAAGGCCTATGTACAATGATAATTAATCTTGTTATGCATTTTGAGCACGATTTTTCTTTATTGGGGATTTTATGACTGATCCTACAAAAATAAAAGAGCTCTAAAGTGACTTCCCGATGAGTTTTTATGAGCCTCTGTTTTTTAGTCCACGAGTTTATGGGCTGTGGATTTTTCTAGGGAGAATTACGGGAACTTTTAACCATAAATATGGCTCGTAATGAGGAGCGGCTTGGTGCATTTTGATCAGCCCTTGTACACTCTCGACCACTTCGACCAATATTGGATGAGTCTTTACGAGCATCAGTTCGACGTGTTTTTCTCTACTGTTGTAAATATCAAGGATTGCATTTTTTAAGTTGTAAATGTTTTTTTTATACGGATTATAAATTTTTCTAAATGTCGGTCATTAGCAAAAAAAAGTGAACACTTTTGTATTTTTTCTTTGAAGTAATTAGGATTTTGAATGGATACTTTTATCAAATGTAGTTAATAATAGCTAAAAAATAGAAAGGCAAAATTACTTTATTCTAATGGCATAAAAATAGCAATAAGCCATCTTTTTCAACTCTTTAGGTTCGAATGAAAGTTCGTCAACTTTTGCTGTCGATTGTTTTAAATTGAAATTTACCAGCACAAATATTTAATTTGCTCGATAATAATGAAACCTGTTTCAAAATTATTCCAGAATTTTTTCACATTCGTTCAGCTATTTTTGAGCTGAGTGGATTTAC
Organism: Disparrhopalites patrizii; assembly: GCA_034698585.1. NCBI lineage: Eukaryota > Metazoa > Arthropoda > Collembola > Symphypleona > Sminthuridae > Disparrhopalites > Disparrhopalites patrizii. The sequence goes on along the minus strand of JAQGBT010000760.1, from coordinate 12,971 downwards.
GTGCTCTAAAATTATTATCAAATTAATTATTGCTAATTATTGTTAACCACGATGATCAACCAAATGTCTTGGTAATTTTTTTTTAAATTTTGTTTAACCACATATTTCCGTTTTATTTTTGTACCATATGTAAATATATATGTATATACTGGTATTGCAGTCTGCGACTATTTAGAGTAACGGGAATAGAAAAATGCAAGGGATTCAAAAAATGTCTTTGCTCATTAGTCGTTCCCCCCCCCCATTATAAAAATCATCACCGGATGCATCTTGAAACGTGTTTCACCCATACTTTTGCTTCAATTAAAAAAAAAGCTAAATAACTTGAGGGATATGTAATTTGTTCCTCCTTGCATAACTAATTAATATTAGGGCCATAACAATTAGCATTATTGTCCTTCCTGCCCACACGCATCCCATTTAAATGCGTGTAAATTAATTTTCTAACAAAAACAACCCCGCAAGGTCAAATTCTGTCTATGCTTTACAAAAGAGTTTCAAAAGAGTACTTACGGAGAATGAGAGAAAAAAAGCTTTTTCCACTCCACTAATTTTCTCGTGCTCCACTTGCCCCACAAAGATCCTCCTTTTTCTCCGTAATTTCTCACTTTTTGTGAGCCTCTCAAAACGTGCTCTGAGGATTCTTTTCTTCCTGTCTGAGACGCACCCAAATCACGATATAAACACGTGTCTTCAATCCCAATTAAAATCTCTTATACAGCCCATTTTTTTCATGGGTTACAACCTCAACAATAATTATGGCGTAATGTTAATGCATACAATGTGTTTGTTATTCCAGCCACTCCCATGGATTCCAAAGAATTCCCGATCTTTCTCATGATTCTATTTTTGAGAGTTTACGATTTTTATTATTGTTTCATCCTGTTTCAAATTTTTGGTTGCTAAAAATGACATGTGTATGCATCTGAGTAAAGCTTTTTCCTTTCACCCGCCCAGTGGAATTTTATGGTTGATCCGCTTCATTGCTTCTTTAATTACATTACAAATTCTCTCTCTCTCTCTCTCTTCATTCCCACACAATATCTGATTTCTTGACAAATGTATAGACACTGGAAGCTCTTACGACTATTATTATTCCCCCATATTATTGTCCCTGTAAAAGTCATTGTTACCATGCCTCATATTGTTGGGACGTGGCCATGCATTTCTCATTTAATCCTACAAATCCCTTCTTCCTCCTTGTCTGCCTTTCAGTAGCTTTCAACCTACCTGTGAACTATTTCCCTGTGGCTGGCTATAATAATAATAGGAGTAATGTGACAGGTACAAGAAGGACACGGAATTTTTTTTCCCCCGACTCGGGGTTTTGACAACAACAAATAATAGAGATTTATGATGTTATACGCATATATGCAGATGTAATGTGTGGAGGAGGTAGTGGAAGAAAATCATGGAATATTTTGAAGCCATTCTATTCATTCCACCGCACACACACACTTTGTTGTTTTTAATAGATATGCGCTCAACAACAACAACAAGAACAAGGAGCTGTTTGGGGGTTATGGCCCCAGAAGAAGTTTGAGTAAGGGAAAAAAAGGGAGGACTACTTCTGGACTATTTCTGGACCAGATTGAGGCACCCACCATCAGACGATCAGACCGTGTTCAATGCAGGAATTCGTCCATACATACAAGTGCTCCTACGTCAACAAGGGACTACGAAAACCCTTAGAGGATATGGTTGTGAAGGGTCCTTGAGGGATTAACAATTTATTGTTACATTGCAACAAATGAGCATGTATCTGCTGATACAGGCTATGCATACACACCTGCCGAGATCTTCACATGGATGGTGGTGGTGAGATGCCAAGAACCTTGGCCAAGTGTTAATTGGTGGTGGGGAAGCAGAGAGACTGAAGAGATGAAGGGAAAGAGACACTGAGCCAAAGGAGACGGCGTACTATTGAGGAAGATATTCACTGTCCACAGAGGGAAATGGTTGCAAGGTCACTTGCTATTTAAACGTACCCACCGAACCAGTTCCTCGACCATCGACGACCATCCACAATAGCAAAGAAAGGGAAAAAAATTGTCATCACTATTCTACACCCTTTACCATGCCAAATCGTAGATACAGTCCCATGCGGAGGCCTTTACCTTTAAAGGGGACTCTTTCGTGTCACAAACAATTTTTTTTATTCCAATATTTCCTTTCGCATTGATCTATACCATTTTTTTAAAATAAAAAATGATTGAGTAACAAAATACATAAGTAATATAATATTTAAAAAACTATTATATATACATACAAGCCTTTTGCATGCTGAAGGCTCGTGCCATTTCCACCTTTATAATTCATTGTTGCACTTTTCTTTATTACTAGTACCGATAGTATCTTATTATTTTTTTCTCTGTAATTCTTTCCACTCATTCATTCAATTACCCCTTTATTTAAATATTTCCATTTTCGAAAAAAAAAGGACATGCCATCGCATGGGTATGTATCTCCTTGCATTCTTAATGGGTGACATGCACCTACATGCATTAGCCTCGTGGCTATGGATTTGGCTACTAAGATAAAAAGAAACTATGGAGGTGGTTTGCAAAAAGACATTTACATACATGAATGTCTATTAATTACTGGGCCTAACCATCATATTACCCCTTGCTCTCTCTCTCTCTCTCTCTCTCTCTCTCCTCTGTGAAACAGGCGAGTGGCATATATGCATCCACTTACTGTGAGTACACCCCGTTCATTGTCAGACGGGCGTAGAAGTAGCTGTTAAATGCATAATAAGTAGCCTTTAAATGCGAGAGGAGTTGCATGTGGTGGAAGAGGAAAACTTTGTCATATTGAAATAATGGTAAAAAAAACAGAGGGATAAAAGTGACCTGTGTGGGGTAACCACATTATTATGATTGTTATGACGGAGCCAAGTCCTTTATGATTACTACCTGTTACAGCCACACAATCACATTGATAATAAAAATAAGTGTTCTTTACATTTTACATACTTCTCTCCCAATCCCGTTGGCTTCCTCTTTCTCATTTATTTTCCTTCCCCTTGTCTCTCTCTCTCTCTCCTTTCTCCTTTCTCCTGTCCTTCTCTTTTCCTCTTTCGACCTTTGTCCATCCCATTCTATTTATTTTGCCATTCTCTATATGCCTTTCCCCTCTTGAGGATTGTCTCTATTTTGCTTTCCCTCAACTCTTCATTGAGCCTCTCCCTTTCTCTTTATGGCTCCAACTCCTCTTTAGCCCGCTTATTCCCCCAACTGACCCCAAGTCACTGAAGCGTCTCGGACTCGTTCCCACACAGCCACGTGGAAAAAATAATAAGACTCGTGTAAGTACATCCCACGTGCAATTTTTTAATATTTTCTTTGATTAATCATTTTTATTTTATTCTATTCAGATTTATACTTAGTATGAGTGCAAAATAAAGGAACAGTATCCGAGTTTTCCGTCTCTCTTTCATTCTCTCTTTCCTTGTCTTCCATCTCCTTTTCCTTAAATTCCTTTGGAAAAAATGTGTGCATGGCAGAGGAAAGCACATAAAAGGAGCAAAAAAAAAAGAAGACGAAGAAGAGGTCAACTTTCCTCATGCGGTCCTTGGTTTTAGTGCAGAAACCGTGTCAGAGATAATTGAAGGAGAGAGAGACAGAGAGAAAGAGCATGGACTTGCCATTCACACTGAGGTACTTTATATTTTTAAACAGCGTCATGTCATTCCCTTAACTATAACGTTCTTTAATCCTCACATTGGCAGAAAGGAACGACTCACTCAGATTCACGTGACCAAGTCTCAACCCCCTCCCCCCGTTAAAAAAATGCATTTTGTAAAGTAAAGGAGTCAAAATGTAACGAACCACAACGGGAAATTGTTCATGCTTCATAAAAAAAACAAGAAAAAAGGGTTAATCATTGGAAATCATCTATCAACCACTGCCATTATCTACTTATTAAACGTTGAGTGAATACGAGAGAGAGAGAGAGAGACAAACACATAGAAAGGGATTTAGTCATAAAATCCTTTTCCCACCATGAAAATATATTTTAGAAAAAATTTCACATCCAACGAACCTTGTAAAACAGGAACCACAAAAATAACAAGAGAGAGGAAAAGTACGAAAAATCTGGACCTTTTTCTTAATTGAAGTAAAAATAACTCCTTATCAGGTGAGCAGTATGCGGCAAAGTACATGGGAGTAATATCCCCAATATTGAGTATGTACATAAATCTGCCTCTGGTACAGTGACATGTCAAGTACGTAGCTACACGTAGATAAATACAAGGCTAAATGTCAGTGCTAATGTACTATTATGACATTAAAATAAGATCGACAGAAAAATTAGGAACCTCATGCTACAGTCCGCACTACAGGTACAAACATTAATTCACAAAAAAAAAAGCAGGGCAAAGCCCTAAGCGAACGATGGTCTGACCAGATAAGAGAAACAAATGTCAATGATTCCAGATATTTTTTTTACAAAAACTAACAATGAAACAGATAGCAAGGTACTGAACAAATTATGATGGTATCCTACACGGAATTTTCCTCATTAGAAAAGACACTGACGGCATTTAAAAATTCGTAGAATGAATGATTGTGACATTGTGGTATGAAACAATTAATATGCAACTGCTAATGAGGAGATTTAAATAGAGAAGGGAAAGACGGAAGAAGGATTTGTGACAGTGTGGGAAAAAATAAGGATGATGAGTTTAAATTCACAAGCCTGTTTGTAGTATTATTATGACTCCCAAGACGAGGATATGGTCAAGGGAAAACAGCCTCGCACGTTACACATTGTTATACATTGTTGTATGCACAACTAAGACACAGACAGAGGCTTTTAACATGTTTAAACAGTTTCAAACCGCTTGTACAATCCTTGTACACGCTCTTGTTAAAGGAGCTGTGCGATGCAATCAAGACGGTAACAACTAACAACCTAATGATAAGGGCCAATGCAATCACAACAATGTCCATGCAACTCTGTTACTTTACTATTATTGTGGAGGGAAGCATTCATTTCCCTCCACAGATGTATACATACGGACTATAATGCAAGCTTATGCACACATTGTGTATTTCTCTTGCTGCAATCTTCTTTGTCTTTCCATTGTTATGATTATTATATTTGCTCTGATTCTGGAATTGCTACATAACTTTTTTATATTTTTTACTTTAAATATAAAAGACTCAAAGGACTGGGATGTATGTACGGTGGCCAAAGGAGCATCGAAGTGGGTGAGAAGTTGAGAAGGTGACAAAATCTCGTGACAGAAGGAGGGCAGCGCGAACAAGAGAAGAAGAATCTCAAAGGGAATGTCATTGCGTGATTGCTCTTAATTTTTCTCTCATTTCCCATTATCTTTCATCGGTGGCAATCTTGTTTTTTATTTAGTTTGCTTATTTTAGCTTGTTTTTATTTATTTAACTCAGTATACACATTTTGGCCATGCTACAATGGTCAATTATCGAATTTTATATTGGTTCCTGTTGGAATTGTTTCCCAATTCCCTATTTTTCAAAAAGTTTTTTTTTTTCTTAGACTGACTAAAATGCGTTCATACTTAATTAATTTAGTTTAATCTGCTTTTGAATGAGGTTTCATTGTTGTTTTTCACTTTTCACTCTTTTTATCAACCGCTCTTTCAATTCCCACGGAGTTCATGTTTACATACTTGCGTGCGTAGATCTTCAATGTTTAAATTTAACCCTCACGTAATGTCTTTGTTGTAGAAATATTATTGTTCAATTTACAAACGTATAAGAATGAAGAAAATAAAGCTATGGAACAAATGCATTTCACCATTTCTTTAATTTAGTAGTTTTAAGGGATGTTTGCATTAACACTTCTATGCTTCAAACTGAATCCTGACTAACAAGGGGGAAGAGCAAACCTATTCATTCATTTCCCCGGCCCATTAAGTCCATTGTAAAATGCCGCAAAAAGTTGAAAGAAAAAGGTCTCAAATAAGGCATAAAATTTCCACTGCAAATCATTGAAAGTAATGTGTTGCACAATGCCCAAATAAATAAATAAAAAAAAAAAAGGAAAATTATTTTTAAAAAAATATGAATACAATGCAGCGATAAATTTCAAGGCAAAATGCAAAGAGCATGATGTAGGGGTAACAATGGAATAATTCAGGGTAAAAAATCATGTGCCAACAATTTGCTTATTGTTGACAATTTTTTCCCATTCTTCTTCTGTTTTGTTTTCTAGCAAAAATGAATTCTTTTTAAATCCCTTTAATCGCTTGTATCCTCTATAATAATGACATTCTTGGGAATTGGAAATCTTAAAATTATGCCGAAAATCCTTACGTTTCTACAAGACCTTTACATGCATTGAATCAAGAGGGATTAAAAATAAAGAATGAAGGTTTCATTCTTTTCGTTTCGTTTTTTTTTTCACAGAAAATAATGATGGTTTTGTAAGATTTTAAGATTTTTCTACTTACTTTCCGCACTGTTGGGATTGCCCTGACCATTAGGAATGAGGCCCAAGTTAATCCCTGCCAGGCCAGCGAGTGCCTGGCGCTTGTTCCGGTTCAAAGGGTCCAGCATGAGCTCATTGATATCCTCCAAATTAATGAGATTCAGAGAGTCCTCCATCTCCTCCTCTTTGGCTTTGTCTCCCGCCACGGTGGAGGCGGTTGGACGAGGAGGAGGAGGATAATCGTACAGAAGGCTCGCATTAGCCAAATCCGGAGTTCCTGTCACTGACCCATCCACCTCACGATCTCCTCCTGCCCTCCCGGCCTCAGAGAGCACTCCGAGGACCAGGAAGGACAAGACCAACACTTGAGTCAGGATCATCGGACACTTCCCTGAGTAGGTCATGGTCAGCTTTAAATTTTTTATTTTTTTTTTATTTGATGGCTACAAACACTTTTGCAAATGAATCAATCCGCGAACCCGCGCCGTCTACTGAAAGCCCCGATTCGTATTTATTCCCATGGCCTTCTTGTAGCACAGAGTTGGAAAGTGTATAAAATAACGTTTTCACCACCAAAACCAGACCAATGTGGTAAATTCCACCTTTTGACAGCGTTTGACTTGAGAGAAGGAAAATTAAGAGTTAATCAAGTCACTTTGGGACGTTGTTGGAGTAAAAAAATATATAATCACAAATGAAAATTGGTCAATGATTCCTCTTCAACTTCTTCTTCTTCTCCTTCAGTTTGGTATGCTTCTGACTTCTGATCTTGGCTGACAAAGATGATGAATAATAATATAAACTTGTTACACAACTCCCCAAGAGTCTTAATCGAAGTGTATTTTATTGAATTTCTTCAATTTTTTGTTGAAAAAAATAAATTTATTCCCAGATAAATCTCGCAGTTGGGTCACCAGAGACCACTGAGACAATATAAAAAAAAGAAGAGGATACCCCAAAAAATAAAATAAAATATTTTAAAAAAAACTTGAGTAGCTATCACTTAATTCACTGACTACTGTGAGCTGTGAGGCACTGGTTCCTATGATTTTTATTCCTGTCACCGTTCACCAGTCAAGGGAGGCACTCAGTCACCATTTAACACTTTGAGATTGTTTTCAATCCTTTCCTTTTACTACTGCTCTGGCTCCTGCTCATGCTATGCTCGAGACCACCTGAAGACTGTGACTTGCCTCTCTTTCTGACCACTTCAATCCTTTCCCATCCTTGCTAACCTTTCCATATAGCCAGTCTCTTTCTCTCTCTCTCTCTCTCCTCTCTCCTCTCTCTCTCTCTCTCTCTCCTCTCTCCTCTCTCTCTCTCTCTCTCTTTCTCTCTCTCTCTCTCTCTTTCCCTTTACTCCCAACAAGTACAACTCATCACCCTCACCATACATACAAGAGAGTTCAATGTGAACGTCCACTTTTTTTTAATAGGAATAAATAATTACTATCAAAATATTTTATACGTATACAACCAACAGTATTTTTTTGGGAGGGGAAATAATGCACGTGACAGTTTCCCTTCACAAAAAATGATTGAGACCTAGCAATTCCGTAAATTCAATTAACTTCACAAGGCAGAAGCTTCTTTGCATGCGTCTTCATCCACAATGTGGCCCAGTCACATGGTTTTTCCCTGCAAAATTTGCACATAAAATATATTTAAAAGCATTTAACGCACTTTGATAAGGTGTTGATACCTTTTTTTTTTTTTAGATTTCTACAGATTGTATATTTTTCCGTTATTCCTCGTTATTTCTCGTTATTCCTATTCTTGGGCTATCCCGTAATGCTACAATTTTCACGGCTATAAAATGACGGCGAAGGGTAAAAATTTAATTTTGAACCCACAAATAGAATTGTTTTTGCGGCTCGGAGCACCCATAATTTTGTTTTGTTACTCTTCCTCTAATAACTATCGCACGCTCCCTTTACGCACTTCACAGGAGCTTGAGTCTGATTATGAGAGAGAGAGAGAGAGAGAGAGAGCTCAATCGTTTTGGGCCAAGACTCCTTGGACATGGATGGAGGTTATGTAGACTCTTGATTTATTTTATTTACATTTACTCCTGTACACCTTTTTAAACATAAAAATGTAAATCGTTCACTGCCCCCGTTTCTTTCTACGTCCATAAATTTGTCCGACCCTTCTCAATCACTTGATCATCCTCTCACTATTTCTATCTCCACATTATGTATAGACTGCATAATGTGGCTATATTCACTTTCCTCCCTGTCTCTTTCTCATGAGGCTGTCTGTCTCCCTTCTGAGCACGTATGTACATGGAAGAAAAATTCAATTTTGGTCCTCCATATATGCTATCTAGTAAAAACGGTCAGAATTCAAGAACAATGGGCCCAAAGGAATAATTTGGAGGAAAATGGTCTGCACTACACTCCTTATCTGCCCCTAGAAAATAAGGGGAGCAGAGGGACTGCGATTTGAGACCAAAACGAAACCAAATCAACTTACACCCTACATACAATTACTCTGAAGAAAAAACAACTCGCCCAGGGAAATTACGTGGAAAAAAGTGTAACATACATAACTAAAGTACGTACAGCAGAAATGGTTAGCTAGAGAAAGACGCTAAAATATTTACCTCCGTCACAAAATGTTCAATTGTGTCCCATTTGCCACAAAGGGATTGTAATAGTCACTGTAACACGATCGGGGGATGATGTGAGCATTGTATAATTTCTGTTACAATACAAACCCACACTTTTGGTCACACACAACTATAGAAATCTTGGTTGATCCGAGACGCCAGGTTGCTCCCCGGTTGAGGGAAAAGGCCAATTAATTATTGGGAATTTTGAACCCTATTTAATTTTTTAAGGGAGGTGATTACGTATAGGGAAGCATATTGAAGTACAGAAAAATGTTTGCCCTCTTCCTCCACTCTCACATGTGAAATAGGATTTTGTAATTGCACAGGCGACACGATCAACAAAAAAAAAGCAGCAAAATGTGTAGTGAACAGATCCACAATGCACTCGCCCAGTCCTTATGTCACAGTTGTTTCCTTTCGCTCTCTCTCATCTATAGGAATTGGGGTAAAGTGACGACGTCCACGTTCACTTCTTCTTTCTGCTTCTTCATGGACTTCCCCCTCTCTTTCTTTGCATTTTTAAAAAGTATCCCATTCATATTGACTAAATGAGAAATTGAACGTTATAGTGGTACACCTGCTCCTTCGCAAAAAAAAAATAACAGTATCTCTTACAAAAAAAAGCTTGGAACAATTTGCCAAAATGTAAAATGCAAAATACATGGCTATTTCGTTCTTTCAATCCTCGTTTTTCTTAAAAGCTCTCCCCAGTATGTTTCCACCCTTTTAACTCCCTGCTAGGGATAGCAACGGTCCGAGTTTCTCCAAAATTTTTAGTTCGATTCGTTTCAAAGCCTGAATCGGATCGAAATTTGCTGCTCGATCCGATTCATGATGCAAATTATTCGATTCAAGTCCATGGATTGAGTCGATTAATGATTAAAATCATCCAAAAAATTATTAATGCAACACGTTTTGTTCACTTTTTGCAAATTTTAAGCATATAGTGAAGTCTAATGCAAGTAATCTTCACATTACATATATTTACAGTTGGTTTAATTTTGCTGCAATATTTTGATGGTTATTGCTCTTTGGTAGAACAACCAAAAAATTTGTACTAAATAATGGATCAAATGAATCGAATTTAAGTTTAATATTTTAATTTAATTTAATTTAATTCCCGATTTACGTCTTGAATCCAGTGATTTGATCCGATTTACGTCTTCAATTGAATGATTTGATTCCTTTAACGGTTTAGAATCCAATCAAATTTTCAAGTATTTGAATAGAATCGAATCAACTTGAATAAAAAAATCCGATTCAAAATCGAATCGTTGCCATCCCTACTCCCTGCAATCTTACACCTGGATCCAAGTAAATATTGCATGGGAACTTCCATGTATACATACTGCATACATATTAACATATGTAGAACGAACATCTTATACCCAGAAACTGGGAAGAAGGTGTTCTTTAGCAAAAGATAAAAAAAATCTTCAAAAAAAAAAAAAAACAACAACAACAAAACACCACACGATAATCATTTGAAGGAACAAAGGAATTGAGCACGATCTGCGGTTGTCAACCGACGGAGTTGCGTTTTTTTTGGGGGGGAGTGATTTTACACTCGGAAGAAAATGTGAGAATAATAAAAGGAGAGAAAAACACGGGGTATTAAAGGCAGGCTCATAATGTTTTTTTAGTGTTCCCCTTCATTTGTCTCATTTAACTCCTGCTGTGGGGCTCTTGCTACCGAACGGGCAGAGAGGAAAAAATGGAAACAGAGAAGAAGAGAGACGAGACAGAGAAAAAAAAGGAGAAAGACTGAATGGGAGAGAGAGAATGTGTAAAAATAAAAATAGTGATTAGTCGTAAACCAACACGCTTAACTTTAAGCATGGTGAAGGAGTGAGCTAATAATAATTGATGGGATTTCTCATGAAAACATTTCTCTCTCTCTCTCTCTCTCTCTCTCTCTCTCTCTCTCTCTTTCAGTGTCTCTCTCTCAGTGTCTCTCTCTCACTTTGAGTATTTAATCGAATGTAAAGGGAAGGGTAGTGAGATAGTGTGCGGGGTCCCTAGGAAAAATACAACTCATTGTTGGCTGCGGTGAGCATATAGTGAGAGAGGCCGCTAGCTCGACAGGTGAATGCGGGGCGCGGAGTGAGCGAGTGTGCCAACAATTCACTCCCAATTAAACACATTATTATTTATCACCAAATTATTACAGCAACAATCATAATCTATGTAAATATAGGTGAGCATGCTCAAGCATCTCCCACTTTTTTTCCAAGACTTTATATTTAGAGCTGAGGTTTAAAAAAAACTATGTTGTGTGATTTTTTTTTCGCATGAACAAAAAAAAAATATCTACATTTTTTCTTGCTCAATGCCTTCCTCTCTCTTTTCTTTCTGTCTGTACTGAGTTATAGAAAAAAAACTCTTCAAACTCTTCTCCCATGCACAGATCATGCAGAAAGGAAGAAAAGGTGTCTTTCGGCATAGGAGTTTCTATAAATGCCCACTGAGCTATTTATATTCACTGAATCTTGAAAAAAAAAGTAAGAGAAAAATAGAATGTAAATTCTTAGTGAAAAAGAGACCATGTAGTCATTGAAGCTTGGGGTTTATAAACAGGGATTTCTTGCTGAAAAAAGAAGTAATTACTTTTTAACACGTTCATGATGATGATGGATACTCTGTCAGCGGGAACAATTTTATGGGCATTAAAAATGCGAGATTTTTATTATATTACAGGAATGTCACATGAATGGGTAAAAAATATTATTATTAATAACAAGATGGTTGCAGCAGATGCTTGATCACTCGTACAGTCCTTTGTACCTTTATTTTGTCTGCCAGATTTTTTCATCCGTGGAGATGTGTGAAAAAAAGTGTTTTTTGTCTGCTTGAGTTCTTAACTGGCGAAAGTAAAAGGGAAATTCGTTGTGTGTGAAATGCCTTTTTTTTTCTTGAAAAACACTGTGCCCAGCTCCAAAAATGCGGATGTGTAGTGGAAAGTAAATACATAAAATACTGTGTGTACATATAGAGACTGCAGTTAATTTGTTTTCTAATTTTTCATGTCGTATAAGTACGTGTTATAATGCATATTGAATGCTAGATCAGATTTTTTAGCTTTTAAAGCCAATCGCCAATCGTCGTGTAATCATTATGAGGTGGACTCACTCTAATATATTAACGCATCAACAGTATTTGCATGTTGTACTGAAATTATTTTCAAAATGACTCAGTAGATATTTTGTCCATATAAGTGCATGTGTAAAAACCAAAAATAAATCGCATTTGGCGCATAAAAATCTCTGTTTCGTACCGTGCCCTGTCGGATCGGGACTCCTAGCGTGATGAGATTAATAAAATAATAACAATAATAAATAATGATTTTATTAAAAATTTATTAAACATTAAAAACGGTCAGGGAACTGCTGAAAGAAGGACGCTAGTTACTGATAAAAGTCATATAACGTACCTATAAAGGCTTTCGACAATAAGGTAAGCATGTTGTGACAGTCTTTTTTGGATAGCCACTCTGTCGCTCATATTACCTGACAACCGAATTAGCATATGAGATGAATTTTTGCCTCTGAAAAAAAGCTATATTATTTGAATGTTACATGGCATGTTGAACATGGCATTGGACATACGCATTTTGCAGTGATTTAGAAATGATGAAAATATTATGTAGGAGTCACCATTTTGACTGTCACCCGCATTACCTGTTCACCGAATTTGCATTGCATGAATTTTGAGAATGAAAAAGAATGTGCATGAACTTGTGGTTGTATGAATTGTTTGCTGTCTGTATTCGACTTTGTACGAAACGAAATTATACGAAATAGTTCTAGGAGGAAATTTCGTTGTCCGAGATTGATGTGCGAACTTGGATGAAATTGTCCTTTGCATGGCCACCGTGCCATACGTTGGACTCCAATCCCATGGATGTTTACTTTTGTACACCACCAAATCCCCTGGGTACACCTTC
>JAQGBT010000759.1:0-42738 GCA_034698585.1 Disparrhopalites patrizii | reverse complement strand
AACGTAATAATCCATTTGATGAACGCAATACGTTTTGTGAACGTAATAATCCATTTGATGAACGCAATACGTTTTGTGAACGTAATAATCCATTTGATGAACGCAATACGTTTTGTAAGCGTATTGCGTTTTGTGAGCGGATTGCGTTTTGTGAGCGTATTGGGTTTTATGAGCGTAATGCTTTTGGTGAACCTCATGCGTTTTATGAACGCAATTACGGTTTATGAACTTAATGCGTTTTACGATTGTAATACGTTTTGTAAACTTAAAATGTTTTATAAGCGTAATGCGTTTGGTGAATGTAATGCGTGTTAAGATTGTTATACTTTTTGTGATGGAACAGCCTACGTGTTATCTGTAGTTACGCTTGCTTTGCGGATTATGTTTGATAAGCGTAAATTACACGTGTGAGCTGCAATTTCTTAACGTAATACATTTTATTAGCGTAAAATGCATGTGTTAAATTTCTGAACGTAAAATGTATTATGAATACGAATTATGCGTGTTATTTACGGTTGTAAAATGTACTTCGTTAAAATGGCGTAAATAACGGCGATATTTACGTAAATTGCATTATTGGGTGGGCCATTAAGACAGTACATGAAGGTGCAGAATCCGTTTTTAACCTACTTTCAACTTCGTATGTACATAAGTTACTCAGGGACAACCTTACTAGTTGGAAATACATCTAGATACTTTGAAGTATGACAATCCCTCTGATTTGTACTATTCCAGTGCTACACCCACAATCACCTCGGCTGGAAGATCCATGTCCAGGACCCGGGCAGTCGAGAGAGGAGAGCACCAGGTGGTGCTTCCAGCGTCTTCGCCTCACCTTTAAGTTTGTCACTTGTGATCATATCTTCCGCCATAATGACATTCCTCAGAGTGTCCATCTTGTAAATAAAAGGGGAAAAAATCCACCACCACATGCACAAGTGTGCATCATAATTATTGTTTTATTTTTTGACTTCATTGACTTGTTTGTTTTTTTTTTCAAAAAAAAAATAAGAAAAAGAAAATTATACAACCTCTATATAAGAGACAGAATGGAGGTAAAATATATCCTGACGAAATATGTACGTATATCATATAATTATTCATCGAACGTCCTCAAAACTCTTAGACTATATGTACGAGATGAAAGGAGAGAGAAAGAACTTTTTGACATAAAAACAAAACACAAAAAAATACAGGCAGACGTATGTGTGCGCTCGTAATTAAAAAAAAAGTGTAAAAAAAATTGACGAATTAGGTTGTTCAGAAAAGAACAAAATAAAAACGTTCCCCCCCCCCAAAAAAAAAGCTCCAAATAAAGCAGCAGCAAAAAAACAAATTGACAAGGAAGTTGTTACAAAAAAATTGTGACAGGGGCAGGTTTGAATAAAGCGTGTGTATAGAAATTCTACACATGACCTGACCTGCCCGAAGGGCGTGACAGCAGTGAGTAATTTGTTTTTATAAAGGAGCCAGGGTGTGCTAATGTATCTGTGAACGAACGTTGTTGTAGCCAATATTTTTTAAAACCTATTAATATAATATTTAAATAATTATAACGTCTACTATTGTACATTATTACTATCGTAGGAATGCAACGTGACTGTAGAATCGGTCTCAAGGGACATTTTATCCTCTTTCTAGCTCTATATTCCCACAATTGTGCAAAATAGGAAGAATATATGTATTCTATTCCCAATTTTATTGTGGATCTAGAAATAAAATCATATTCACATCCCTGAACAATTGGCCAAGTTACGAAGTTTTTTCCGACAAAGTTTAACCATGAGAATTTTTGACATTTTCAACATTTTCCATTCTCCCATCAAAAATTAGGAATGAAAGTAATTTAGAAAATTAATTAATCTTAATGATTATCTTAGATAGTGAAGAAAAACAATTTCTGGGGACTTTAGAAAGGATGTTCCTGAAAAAAGGGATTTTATTTCTTTTCTTTTTTGTGCAAATTGATACATATAGTTGCTATACATTAACGTGTGCCCATATTTACACACAAGTTAAATTTAACCCATTTAAAAATTTACGTTTTTGAGCTTCTGGTCTTTGGTAATTCAAGGGCGGGATTTTTTTTAAAATTATTGTGTCTTTTAGAATTATTCCAATCATTATTTTGGCTTCTAAACCATGCATTTTGTCGAGAATCCTGATTTTTAAATTGACGTGAAAAAATAATCGTTTTTTAACTTGATCAATCTTTGATGGATTTGTATGAAAAACGTTTCCTAGATCCAGGATAAAATTTAGTAGGGGATACATATTTTTCCCATTCTACCACGGTGTGAGAATGTAGTGCAAAAGAGGGGGCCAAAATGCCTTCATTGACCCCTGTACACAGAAAAAAAAGGTAAATGAGAAACACAATTGTTTAGGCGTCAAAAATTACAATAATGGAAGTAAAGCCTATGTGTTTGATGTACTTTTTGAACTCACTCTCCCCTCACTTTTGCATGCTCTTGCTCGTTGTCATGTCGTTTGTCATTATAAAGCATACGTAGTTGGATTTGGACCCGTAAATGTTGTCGTAAATTGCATGGCACCCGCACCCCTTCAATCGCCTGTAGTATTCCATAAATTACTCGTATGCAAAATTTGATTTTTTTTACAAATGTTTTTTTGTACCTCGCAAAAAATAGTACGGCATCCGTACTTTCTCCCCTGCAGCACCAGCCAAATAAAATCAGCAATCTTTCGCATGAAACTTTCACCACACCACCCAATAAACTCCTATTCCTTCCCCCACAAAATTCTCGCCAAAAGTACACCATTCACACCACCAAAATTGCACACTTTGCCATTTGGCCGCACGAGTTTCACTTTTGTTTTCCGCACTCACTTGAACATTTTAAAAGAAACCAAGAAACGTTTCGTACCAAAGTCTTTGCACTGCACGAATGCACGAGGGAGAGTATTTTATAAGGTTAAAAGCCAGGAAATGTGTTGCGTCGGATCAAGCACATACAAAGGAATCCGTCGTTAACAGATTGGACGCAAGCATGAAGCAGATCATTTAAAAGAAATTAAAAAAAAAAAAAAGAATTACAAAAATGAAACTGCTATCTAATGTAAACGAAAAGGAAGGAATCAAGGAATCTACTGACAATATTAAATCTCGAACCAACTGATTGCAGGCAAAAACTTTGACAATATTTGAAAAGGAACGAATCTGTAATATGTATATTTTATAAAGATCGTATTATGTAATCTTCTTTAGATAATTATACAGAACCTTATACGTAACACTGACTTTTTGGGAAACTCGGACAATACTATTTCCACCTTACCAAAAGGAGGATTTATAAAACCAATGGCCATTTATTTATATGTAAGACAATAATTGTAAAACATCCTACCACAACCGTTAGTAAACACAAGAAAGCTAATATTTAGCGTTTATCTGTTTCAAAAATGTATAACTTACCTGTATTTGTTCGTCTCAAACGAAGTTGAGGAAAATAATTTTTTTCAATTTGACTTTATTTTAAGTAATAAAAAACGGCCATGAAACCGGACAATAAATGTCTTTAAAACAATGACTGACATAAGCAAAACTGCACACGTGTGTGTGATGGATCAGCTTCATTTCTCCTCTACTATATAGCTATCTGACCTTCTCCAAAGCTAATTATGTATATGGAAATCTTTCATGACAATATTCCGATGAATTTAAAAAAAAAAAAAGCTTTATAGAATGATAATAATTCTGAAAATATTCCTCCAAACCAAATACAATTAATAGGTGTAAGTCAATGTATAATGCAACGATAAGAAACAGGAATCTATACTCCTGTCATGAACGTACTACTAATTTTACGGTAAAACTATAATTATATTAAAAATAATGTACTTCATTACAACATGCTAGGAAACATGTGGCCTTTCGTAATTACATGTTGTATTTCGTAAAAAAAAATCATTTTAACAAGTTAAAACTCTAAGAAACAACGTACTAAAAGAAGTTAACAATGAATTAATATAAATTCTAGTAATAAAGTAAAAATTTTTGTCTGTACATATTTGTATGTGGCATGGGAAAACTTCCCAAAACTCCTTCCGGAGCTTCTGACAAAAAAAAAAAAAATAGAACCTACATTTTTTCTGTATTCACATTTACTAATTAGCATGGGATCGTCATGTTACATGTACAGAGTCATGTCTTAAAAACTTACAATTAGAAATGAGATACATATACTTATGTAGATAAAAGGGAGACGTCGGATCAGCCGGTATTCTGGAAATTGTGTAGTTATCGTAAATATTATAAATAGACACCGTAATTACCGGCCACAAGCCTCTCCTCTTATTGTCCTTTGTACAAACAAAAATATGTTACACAAGATGAGGGAGACTTTTATCAATCACAATTCTATATATCAAAGAATTACATATTTACAGAGAAATCTCGTGACATATACATACCTATAAAATCGTACACATATGCATACTCATTCATAATCAAGAGGGAGATTTTTGTACATGTATACATACATATGTATAGGTACATTTATACATTAGTACATTAGGTGTATAAGCCCATAGTTGTATAAGCACCATTGGTTTTCGTGTAGTTGTACAAAATTATTTACTTATCTCCTTCAGTCGTTATTATTTTAAAAATAATTTAAATTTGCTTACCACACGTGGTTAATTTTACGGAATTTACCACACATGACACAAAATTGGTTTGATAAAACTGTAAAAATAAATACATTCCACCGCATCGCGGGTGAAGAACCAATGGTGATCTCCAGATGACCTTAATACGTAAATTGATCATATCAATTCCTCCATAACGCACAAAATGATCAAATTCCCCTATCGATGATTTACAAATTTTGAGACGCTATTTCCGTAGTGAAAAATATGTATGCCATGCAACATATAAGATTTAACAGGTAGTCTTCGTAATTAATTACTTGCAGACAAAGATTTGTTAAATGTTTTTGTACCCCGAAATTAAATAACTTTTATCATATCTTGCATCGCAAAAAACTTTGCTGCTTAAGTGCTATTGCGAATGACTTTCAAATTAATTCAAACGAATTTAACAGAAATAAATGCGATTTTTTTGTTTTTTAAATTGGGAATAAATCCTGTTATTCCTTTCGTAAATATAAAATGATTCCCATGGTCGAACAAAGGGCTAAATCAAAAAGCAAATGGTCGAATTTGTGGATTTAAACATTTCGTACATTAGTGAGGAATGGAGTGGATCAATTTGTGTATTAAGTTATTAAGATCGCGTGGAGATGATCTTTTGTACTTCAGCCTCGATGTGTATAATTGTGAATTTTCTTGGAGATTGTTACTTCTAGATCGGCACATATACTAACATAATATTTGTGTACTTCCACGGATAACGTGCTCTTTAAGTGCTTAACTGAATCTAATCGCCAAACCCCTCTGTCTCTTTATGAAGTTCAGAACCCGCACAAATTTAGTAATAACATGCTAATTATTGTTTATTCTCACAGTGATTATTATGTGCAATAATTATTTAGTATTGCCGCTTATTTTGGTGGTATTTAGGCCAGCAGCTAATATTCGACAATTTCAGTAGTTTATGTAAGCTGATTTTTTATGCACTGAGAGATCATCTCCACTTTACAATGTACATATATCACAATGTTTGTTTGCTTAATACAAATTTTTGATTATTAGACCAGCAATTAAATTGATCCAAAAACGTTACTCTTACTCGATTCGTGCGGCTTTGCTGCTTCATATCAGGTTTGTGGATGGAAAAGTGGGTAAGATTTAGTTTGTCATCCTGGATTACATACATACACTGTACATTCGTGAATGTTACAAATACACATTTAGTATACACGTAGTAAAACATTTATATAAAAAATATAGTTCCACAATTGTACATTAACTAATAAACACAGACATAACATATGTACGTACAATAAATTTCTATTTATATATATTTGAATACTCATAATCGCAAATTAAGGCGTGACCTTCGCACGCAATGTTATCCTTCCATTTCGAACCGGGTAGTAAAAATCTTCTTGTGAACATCCATGTTGTACTTAATTAGAAAGATTAATGTGTAGTAATTTTTTGGGACTCTCGTATACTAAACAAGGTCATATAGTCGTTCCAGTATTTAGCGTTAAGGAATATAATAATCTGTAAAGATAATCTAAAATGTGGTCAAGAGGAAGTGCTTTTGAAGCTCCCGGAATGGAGACAATTAGTTCTCCCAGATGCTTTTTTTAAGTGGCAAAAAAAAATGTACTTCTTTAATTATTGATTTAAATAGTATTCACATTTCGTGAGAGATAGAAGTGACACTACACGAGAAAAGACGGTGAGTTGAAAGGGAAGAATGTCTACTCAATAATGACTTGTTAGCTAAAATGATACATAAGTTAGCTTGTTCCCGTCGATTTCCTCCCCAAAAATAAAAGTAGTAATGACTTTGTAGTGATTTGCAAAAGTAAAACACAAAAAAAAATATAATTATTAAATGTTACAGTTTTCCATATGTATAGAAATGGAATCTTCAGAAGGGTAACCAAATGTGAATAATTGTATATACACAATTACTACATACAATATGTATTTACTAAAAAAACATTGTTTGTATACTATTATTACTCTCGTAAAAACCCGTAAAAAGTGAATACATCCAGATTCCACATATTCTTTTCCTCCGTACAGATATAAACCTATAACATTAAATGCTTGCGGGGAAGTTTACTTCGAGGGAAAATAAAAACGAAAATAAAATCCAGTCGTCTCCTTACAATGCTATTTATCCTTTGCTTATTGCGGGGTAGACTTACAAATGATGTCTTTTCTTTCCATCTGTATATGTCTGGTTAATGAGCTTGAATTTTTTTTGTTGTTTAATAATTATTTCTTCCATTTTTTTTCATTTTATATACAATACGAAACCTTATTTGGAATATTTTTTTAAATCCCAATCATGTAGAAAAGATTAATTTGGAATATTAACGCAATTTGGCTTGTCTTGTGCTGACTAATGCTTTCAAGGTGAAGCGGAAAGGGAGATTCGAAAATACTTTCCCCGACTTTCACCAAAAGCTTTACAGGCCTTTTTTAACTTTTTTGTTCCGTACTGATTTTTCCTTTATCCGGTTATTTTTTTTTTTAAATGGGAATTTGGAGCGCCTACATGTAGACAAATGTTCAGACTGTAGAGATGTAATATGATTAATAACAAAGAATGGGTATAAATGATTAAGGGATGACGGGAGGGGGAGATACATATTTTGCAAGAGGTGAATTGTGTCTACCTATTATTGGTGTATATATTTAGGTGTATAGTGTGTATGATAGTGAAAAAGGATCTATTATTATATTATATGAATTTACATAAAAATAATTAGGTATGTATAATACTACAAATAACATATGTAATACGTTAAGGTATAAGTGTATTGTCCAGAGACGAGACAATAAATACGGATAAAAATGTGGTAGCCACTGACAATAAAAAAAAAAAGTCGTGGGATACAAAGCGGGACAGACGTCGATGGTCAATACAACTGCAGTTGAGACAATAATTCCTCTGGAAATTGGAAGGTCATTGGCAATGTCGATGCCGGAAATTTCACGATGGAACCATAGGAAGTAAGTCTTTGTTAAGTATTTTCCTTTTTTTTTTGGTGTTTGTATATGTACGTGTATGTGTGTTATATTGAATGTGGTGTCGTGTTGTGTGTGCATTGTATATATGTACATATTATAGTGTCTTTAAAGTATATTGTTGCGGGTGTATTAAGGTCGGTATGTAAAAAAAAAATTACGGATTGTGTGGTGTTTGTAGACAAAAAAAAAAAATGTGGCCACTAACATTCCTTTGTAAAGAATACGGCGTATATAGTATCTTTGTATTTACTCAAAAAATATGTATTTGTCTAAAAAATTTACCTTGTGGGACATTTCTATATACTTCACACAAATCTAAACAAAAAAAATATCCAATTAGGTGACCGATAGCATTAATGAATTATGTAAAAAAAAAAAAAACAAAATGCAGCAACCAAAAAAATTGAGGAGTTCTGCAAGGAGACATTAAAAAAAAGAAAATGGTAAGAAATAGATAAAAATACGTTTTATTACTAAACGGCAGTATCAAACACTGCAAATTACAAAAGGTCTTAATAAGTGTCCCCATAGCTGTGTGGGTATAATGGACGTGGAAACATATATGTATATATATGTATATGGACATACATGTATGTGTACACCCTGTAAAAATCCCATTCCAGCAAATGTCAAAATTCACAAAAAAAACTCCGAAATTGGAAATAATTGAATCCACTTTTTTTCACGACAGAAATGAGTAAAAAGAAATAACCAGCTTTCAGCTTGGTGTAAGTGACTTTGTACCAGTAATGTACATATTGTACAAATATGCATGTATGTTACATTGAAATTGTGTTATGCACATGGAAATAATTTTCTGTGTCTATACAAATGCTCTTTGAATAACACTCGTACTATAAATTGTGCGACAAATATCAATTCAGTCACTTCTGACCATTCTTGACGGGGAAAACTAATTGATTATAGCTGGGGAAAATCTTTGATGGTGTATTTGATGATGAAAGGGAGTTAATGGGACAGTTTTCCGTCAGATCGTTCTGGGTTGAAAGCGGGTTGTTTTCTATTAATAAATGTAAAAACGTTTTTGCATTTGAAACAGTGAGGTTTTCACAGGTTAATATCATTGGGAATAGTCATAAAGGCAGAAAAATCCACCAAAAAAATATAGGCAAAGGGCTGGTGTGACGGTGAAACCTGCACATTATTATCAACAATCGTTGTACAAAATACATATGTATGTCAAGTGTATCAACTAACGTATATAATTAGATACTATTACGATTTCCAAGTGCAGCGTCCGTTTACCGGTAATTTGAGATTGAAAAAAAAAATATACAGAAAATAAGCGTGAACCACTGCGCATGTCATGTTTAAAAATTTATGGTGAAAATAAAGTTACAAATTAACAAATATTGACTTTCTCCAATTATTATTAGATGACGCATATTCATTTGCATTGATTTGCATGCTGACAGAGAATGTGGGCCCGTTCTATGCATAACGAACATTTGAGTCCCAAAAAATGTTTGTTAACTCAACTGGGGTTGAGTTCTTTATTTTCCCCTTCAAAATTGCTCGAAGTTTCAACAGTGTCCGCCAAAAGTATTGGGACAAAATCAGTGCAAACCTGGCCTGTTTTGTTAAGCGGAATATTCAAATGGCCTAAACGGGTAACGCAAGTAATTCGAGAACGATTTTAACGAGTATGTAGTACTGCTATCTTTCCACCGGAATTGGAAGTACCAATAAAAGCTGAGTCGACGCTAAAATATTTTGGTGCTGCCTTAAAAACGTTTTCCCTGCAAGGGAAAAGAAGAAACTTGCTATTTTCATATTCTTCCTTCGACTGTTCATTTGCTAGCATGTATTGCTACTTACACTAAATAAATATTTGCCAGTTTTTCATAATGCCTAATTTATTTTCCTTTTAATTATCAACGTCTCACAATCAGATAGAAGATGAAAAAACACTGAAAATAATTATGTAAAAACGTTCAAGATTCCAATCTATAAAAGCATATGGACGCTCTACATGAGATATAGACTATTTATACGTATGTATGTACATAGCGATGTTTACGGATTGCTTTCGCCCAATTAGGTGGACTCTTACATGCAAAACTGGCTAAAAGGTATAAAACTCAAGTATGAAAGTGCCATCACAGAAATTGACAGGATGTTTCTCCTTTCCCTATGCATAGTCCCCAAATACTAAAAATGAGGCATACAGCCGGTTTACTCCAGTATTTTATAGTTGATCCAGCAAAAAACATCATACTCAAAAACATCAACCAGCAACATAGTTGAACTAACAAAAACAGTACAACAAATTCCCATATTTGTCCCTGTTCAACTTTCTCTTCGTTGCTACCGTTTTTCCCGTGTCACTTTCACCATCCATTGAGACTTTGGAGAAACCTCTCTCGCCTGGTGCACTTTACGCAAACAAGAGGGCACTTATTCCCCTTTGCTTTCTCTACGGTACGTCGTAAACAGAAGCATAGTGTTTTAGTCGAATGAACTTTTGACTTGTTAAATTAGTTAAAGGGCCTTCCACCAACCAAAGTACAGATTGCAAGCGTGTAAAAGTCCTTGTGAGTATACGTAAACAATTAAAATGCAATAATGATGATTTCGATCTCGACAAACGTGATTTTCTATACTTTCTTTTCCCAGTCCAATTTCGATCTGTCTGTTGTGTCTGAGTAAACCATTAAAGCTTTCACCTTCACTTTCACAGCGCTGTTTATTCGTCGGCAAAACTACACATTTCCGGACATTCCGTGTTGAATATTGGATTACGCAGGATGAGACGCATTTTTTGCCGGCGAATTAACCATTTTTGCCGATTTTAATATCTGTAATCTATACCACAGTTTGACTATGCCAGTAAATGCAAAATCCATGAATAAAAGATGAATTGCAGTTATGAAATGATCACATCATATGATACTTGATGTAGAAAATAAATACACGGAAAAAAAAAACAGATCACGGCATGACCGTGTACCCACTATACACAAACGCTCCTCCAATGGATGTAAAGCGCATTCATTTGTCATAAGCGGTGATAATGATAAAACAGAGAATGGAAAAAAATTAAAATACACACATAAAATGAGTAAAAACCAACAGGGAAAAAAGAGTATCAACAAATGTGTCAATATTTTGTCGTGAAAGAGAAACTTCTCTGAAAAATGCGCACTATACAGATATTCTATATAAATAATTAATCCAGCTCAACTCCTCTACGACGATCATCCAATTGCTCTTTCCGACTGTCCGAGATTTTGGGGAACACGACGAAGACAAAGATGACTCCCAAGCCCAGGACAAAAATGACGGCGTAGACGAATAGACTGACGGCCAACCAGCTACATTTTTGAAAGCCCCGATGTCCGCCTTCGTAATTCCCATGGTCGTCATGGACATGGAAGGAATGGCGGAAGCAATGTTTATAGTGATCTACATGTTCATCATTCTCATGCTCACCATCTTCATGAAGATCTTGAGTGGAAGTGGATGATACCCCGGGAGGATTTGTCCCAGTGGTTTGGCCTGGAGGAAGTGTTTTCGTGGCTCCGGCATTTGACGCTGATGCTGGAGGATTCCCGGGTTTTCCTCCAAATGAAGTGGCGGAGCTTCCGGATGAAGCAGTTATTTTCCCACTCCCTGCTGACCAAGCTGAGCCTTTTTTCCTTGCAAAAGCACCAGTCTTCGCCCCGCCCCTCCCAAAGGATCCTACGGAACTCTTACTGGCTGCGGAAGACCCAGTTGGTTTCGTCCCCACGCCCACTTTCTTGTTCATTTGCAACCCCGGAAAGTGTTATTTATTTTTAATGTCTTTTTTTTTTAGCGCCAGAAATGAAAGCCTCTGGGGTGTGATCCTTGGATTGTATCCTTTCCAAATGGACGGAAAGCCAAGCCTTGGAACCAAAAGATTACCTGTACAATTAATTTTTAAATAATCAGCTTTAATAAAAAATGCTTTTTTAGATTTTTTTTTTTTTTTGCAATAATAAAAATATACAGATCAACTCTATCAAATGGACGCACGAAAAGAATCGGGGTTGGACGAGGTAAATGTACATAACAATGGCGGACACGATGATAATCACGGCACAGAGGCTGAGCATCCAGCCCATGCAGGATTCACAGGAACAGCTGAGGCCTTTGCCAAAGTTGATGATTCGATTCTCGTGGACCAAAATATGGAAATCCAGCCCTCCGAGCTCACTCTCACGATCTGAAGGGAGATTGCTCACCCCCGAGATTTTCTTACTCGTCGATGACACTTTGGTACTTCCGGCCTTTTCCACTACATTCCCATCCTCGTCTGTGACCTCGTCCCCCGTCTCGGTTTCATCTTCACTGTACTCCCCCTCAATGTGGGGGAGCAAGAAGGACATGCTTGGATTGATTTGTATGGAGATTGGGTGGTCGTGTCATATTTAGGGGATTTTAAAATTAATTCTCACTTGGGAAATCATGCCCCCGGATTAAGGCCCCTCCCGCTCCCACATTCCCTATCATGTTGTGCAAAAATGGACTACCTTCCCAAAAAGTAGTCCATTCTGCCCACTGCACTGCAAGTGTGTACGAAATTGAGGTGGGCGAGAAATTAATTAATAATTAAATATTATAATGTACATGTAATATGTGTGTATTATGTATACTAATCCAATAATTAATAACGCATATTATTGGGGTAACTCTTGTGGGCTGTCCTTTTTTGTTCACTTTCCTCCAATCACAAAAAACTAATCCGCCAGATGTTTATGTCATAAACTGGTAAACTTCACACTTTCTGTGAAATAATAAATAATAACTGTTTATTATAAACATTGGCCATCGTCGCTAATATTGTCGTCTTATTATGCCTATATGTAATAACATTGAACAGCAACATTAATAAAAAAAACATCAATAATATTATAATTAAATTATAAATGATACTTAAATTATACATACTTTATATCAAATCTATACTCTGTTACTCTGTATGATATCTATGACAAACAGTTGACTCTCCCTATAACGGCCTCCCTTATAATGGTTGTTACTCTATAATAAAAGTAGTCAAAATTGCTCTCCTCAAAAGCTTTCTCCAATTGCTAACATACAAATGTCGGTTCTCTATACCGGTTCTCCGCCATGTGTAACGGGCATTTGCTGCTTTATAGGAGGCTTTTATAGAAAGAGTGGACTGTATGGGCGTTCTTCCTGGAAGATTATTCTTTTTTCTATTAATTAATGGAGGGAATGAATTAAATTTCAGTTGCTTTTATCCGACGTCTTGAATCGAATTATTTTATCCGTTTTTGAATCGAATCGAATTCCCACGTATCTGAATTGAATCGAGTCGAATTGCTATGCGAGATTCAGGAGCAGCTTAAATAATACAATGACCGCTGACCTTTGAAGCTCACCCCGGAGAAATGAATCTGCCTGAGCATCAGCTCCACAGCGTCAAATCTTTTCCGCCTGGAGTTTCTCCTGTGGACAGTCGCTATGCAAACTTGAATTGTCTCAATTCCGTGTCAATTGAATTGTATTTGAATTGATACAAACCTTGAATTATATCAATCTATACGTATAACGTATGCATCTATGTACATACGTACATGTGCATATAATATGTACATTTGTACATATAGTATGTACATTATGAATTTTATAATGAAAATGATCTCAGGTCCCGATGTTTTTCAAGAAAAAAAAAATTGGGAAAGAGTTTCGTTTTATTGTGGGGAAGAGATTATTATTGGATTTACAAGTCATTGGAATCCTTGGAGCTGCTATTGTTTAAATAAGCAGAAAAGTCTAGGGAGTGGACAAAGTCCCAAATGTCCGTTACTTTCCCCTCGGCGTCCACGGACAAGCCATCGAAGGTGAGGAAGGTCCGGCCTTGTCCATATGGATTTTCATTCCCCTCCGTCAGGATGATCAGCTGCTTCTCTGTGAGACCCATGGCCTGATTCTCATCCTTGAGGTCCCGGAGGAGGTAATTATGCTTGAAGACGAGGCTCGGGGTGAACTGGAAGAGGATGATGAAGTAACACATCATGGTACCCATAATCTGAGGGAAAACAACATACAACTATATAATTTATTAATATTAATGAGTCAATCAAATATCCTTTTTCTAACGTAAATGTGTCCTTTGATTTGACACACTTGATAATGTACATAGGTACATTTCTGTTATTATTTTCGAAGCAGCAAAAATTAGCATTGTTGCTTTATTAGTGGGGGAAAAAATTGTTGAATTGCCTATTTTCGTAAATATGTACACATTATGTGGTATGCATTCTTTACCCCAAGCAAAAACTGTTTGTTGATCGTCCCGTATCCCCCTGCCGAAAGTGCTGTGTCCAAATGCCCCGTGTAGCTCACGTACATGCTTAACATCTGGCGGGAAAAATCATACCAATTGCATATATTCTATTATAATAAATTACATATTCTACAAAAACCGAGAGAGAAATGAAGAATATGCAATGAACGATTTCGGACGTCAACCCGGGTAAATTCTCAAAACTGTGCTTTAATAGAAAGTTAAAAATAAGACTTTTTCTTGCAAATATTTTCTTTTCAAAAATATTTTTCTAAAATCCAGACGCTTTAAAAAATGAGAGAAATAAGTCATTGTTATACTTTGAAAAAAATTCTTTGTGAAAAAAAAATCTGAACCCAGTCTGCGTCCGCAACATTCAATGACAGTTTTTTTGGACGTTCAAGCAGTCAAGTCCTTCTTGAAAACGAGTAAAAATAAATAAAAACTCACAAAATAGAGCTCTTCGTCTTCCTTGTGACCCAACATGCCTTTCCGGCGAATGATTTGCAGTCCATCAATGGCCTACATAGAATTGAAGTAAAATTATTAGACAAAACTAAAAAATACGTATTAAAATATACATATAACTACTATAATAATTATGATACAAGTTTATAGTACCAATTCTAGAAGCACAAATCTCAAGCTTGTCGAATTGCTACTATTAATTCTGCGATGAGCAACGTTAAAATTGTGCCTAGAGAAAGTCGCCGTTTGCTAATATGTATTGCTACATTGCTAGAAGAGTTTCCGTTTACTACCCAATTTTATTTGTGAAGGCATGTAATAAAATTGGTACTGAAAAATACCTCATCACTAATGGAAGCTGCGGCCAGAGAGACGAGGATGCAGATGATGACGGAGTGCGTGAATTGAAAGAAGAGGATGACCCCATCCAGGTGTCTTGCCCCCCGAAATTCATCATAAGCCTGTTGACTCCTCCAGCCATGGAAAAACTCGAAGCATAAAGTTATGATCTAAACAGTAAAAACAGGATTATAATAAGTATTTTACAAATTAGAACTGAACTGAGTATTTTACAAATGACCGATTAAATACAAATGGGAAAACGACTGGACAAAAAATGTGAGCGACTCAGAAGACGGTCAAACCTGAGTGGCATAGAAAGGGTTGACCATACTTGCGTACAAGAGATCAGCTCCATCAATCAAATCCAGGAGGCAGCCATGATCCCTAAATAAATGATCGTACCCAGTCCGGGTAGCCACCTTCTCGGTCCGACTTTTCAAGTACTCACCTGCAATAACAAATGTATTTTTCACAAAACTGTCCTCCATTCGGCATTAACATCTGACTTCCTTTCCATAAAAAAAATCTCACTGTACCCCGATGTAACACCCGCTCCAGCCGGTGATTAAATACCCTGAATGCCTTGCTCAAGATCCGGCAGTTCCAGTAATACAAAATGATGAAGCATTTGGAGTTCCAAAAAATGTAGAAGATGAGAATGGCCACAAATTTACTGTAAATATGGAAGCCCTCATGCATATATGGGACCCAATGGGTAGTCGTCGTCATTTGAAATATGCGGACATGAAGGAGGAAGAAGGCCGAGGCCGTGCCCGAGGTGGTGGGAGCAAATGCGGTCAAGGCAAAAATGAGGAGTAGAACCAAATAGGAGAAGTAGAGGACGATGAACCAGAACACTTTCGTGGATAATCCCCGAGCCGCATCAATTCGCATTTGTTCCACGGCACTGATTTTGTTTCAAAACTAAAAACATGAATTTTCAGAAAAAGAAGAAGAAAAAAAAACCTTCCTCTGTACATTTTGTTTTTTACAATTTAAAAAAAAATTTTTTGAACCCTCCGAAAAAAAAAATGAAATACTCACGAAGTAATGAAGGAATAGTACTCGCAGGCATATTTGAGCTTCGAATGGAAACTGTAGTTGGCGATGACGGAGACGAGGAAGCTGAAGAGGATGACCATGATGGGGACGAGATTCCTCTGGACGATGTAGAGCTCGTAGGCCCGAATGTTCTGGGCATCGATGCGCTTGATCGTGACATTCCTCTCCTGATCGTAGTACCGAATGGACACATTCTTGGCCGGGGGGAAGTTGAGGAGGACGCCCCAGAGGTTGAGGGAATAAAGGACAAATTGGATGAAGATGAGCACGCTCGTCACGATGAAGACGATGTAGGTGGGAGAGCATTTCTTGTAGTAATACTCATAGCTGAAGTCCTCCCGCTGCACCTGATAGATGGGGAAGCGCCCCGTGAAGCGCAGGGCGCGACGGAGGAAGCTGAACGAATTCGTCACGGACGTCGCGAACACGTTCGTCCCACTTGAAGGAAGCGCCTTTTGGGGCTCTTTCTTTTTCCCCAGGATTCCCATTTAACTTTCTGAACTTTACCGAGTATTTTTCTACTGAAGTCTGGGACCTGACGGATTGATATTAGGATTAAGGACTATTTAGGACAATTAGGAGGTATGAGGGGAGAAAAAAGAGAGAATATTAGGTAAAATAATTACTGAAAAAAGAAGAGATGATTGATTGACCTCTAGCTCTAGCCTCTAAATATTTATGTACTCATTACTGATACGAGAAAATGAGGATGAGGAATTATGGTCGATATGGATACAATAATTATCGTATAACGTTGTACATATTATGCATACATAAATATTTGTATAATACATAAATATATTATGCATTATGTAATATTGAATTGAAGTAATTAAAATTCATTCCATTTGCATAGATTGAGCCCAGCCATGCCTTCAGTTCAGGGCTTTTCTGATTTACTGATCAAACATCAAAATCAAACTGATCAGATTCATCAAATTAATGGATGAATGATGAATCTGATGATCAGAAGTAATAATTAGAGATTCTGAAATAATTATTAATAAAATGATATGGATTTCTTATTTGATTGAATATTTTTTATTTTTATTATAGGCAATAATTTGCAAAAATGAATCCAACCAATTTATTACAGAGCGGAAGAAACTCTCCTTTCCTGTACCGATTACCGATACCGAATTAAGAAATAATACAGATCCAAAATAGCGTGAAGGCAAGTGAATTTTAATTTTATTGTGACAGTAGAAGTAGAGGTAGAGGAGTAGACGCTATAGAGGAACCCTGACGGCTTACGGGAAACGGTGAAAGAATTTGCATAAGAACATAAGGAGTGTATACACACTATATATACATAATTATATGAACGTATGTATAATTAATGTACATACAAATTACATCAACAACATTGTGTTCGAGGTCGTAATTTCCT
This sequence comes from Disparrhopalites patrizii, assembly GCA_034698585.1. Classification (NCBI taxonomy): domain Eukaryota; kingdom Metazoa; phylum Arthropoda; class Collembola; order Symphypleona; family Sminthuridae; genus Disparrhopalites; species Disparrhopalites patrizii. The sequence continues at coordinate 25,537 of JAQGBT010000759.1, read as the reverse complement.
AAACGTAATTTCCTTCACCAATAAATCCTCGAGTAAATACACAGATGATGAAAAATCGCCCCGTTAGCACTTTTGGACGACTAGTAGTAATTAGGGAAGCCAGATTTTCTTTAGATGAAAACAGGAGCTTTTTAAAATGTGTACACAAGCAACCTGACTTCCAACATCCCAACAAAGGATTTAATGGATTTAAAGACATGTCTTCCATTTTCCATAATACGGCATCAAATCAAAATACATAATATGTGCTTTACAAAGTCCAATTAAATGCACAGTCTCACAATCAGACAGAGACGGTAGAAACAAAAATAAAGGTAAATCGGTAAAGGTCAAAGTTCAACTATTGTAAAACAGTAATGAAATAAATAATCGGAACTTAAATAGCTGAACAACAACACATGAAACAATAATAATAACAGGAATTAATACCCTCGTTAGGACGAACAGATTTTGAGTTAACAAAAAATAGTAACCAGAATTCGATGAAATGATAATGACAATAGTAGTAACAAGAATTGGATGATGACAAGTGATTTCATGTGAGGTCGAAAGCGTTCGTTCGAACAGAAGTGTTCAAGTACTGGGAGAATTCGAAGGAATGGACGAAATCCCAGGCATCAAAGACGTTGCCGTCGTTGTCCAAGGAAAGTCCATCGAAGGTCATGAAGGTCCGGCCTTGTCCGAGGGGATTGACCTCCCCCTCCGTGAGCGCCACCAGCTCCTTCTCCGACAGCCCCACGGCCTGCTCATTACTCTTGAGATCCCGTAGAAGGTATAGATGGTCGAACTTGAGACTTGGGGTGAATTGAAAGAGGATGATGAAGTACGCCAGCATGGTTGCAAAAATCTGGACAATAATTATTAAAAATGATATTAAAACTAATTATCTCATGCCAGTTTCACCATTAAAAAATGGATCCGCACACGTTCCTAGCTGAACTTTTATCATTTCAATTAAGTTTCGATTAATGCACTTTTTTAACACTAGTATCACTTTAATCCGAAGAAGGAAAAAGGAACTTACTCCAACCATAAACTCTTTATTAATGGTCCCATAGCCGCCGGCGGAAAGAGCTGTGTCCAAATGTCCCGTGTAACTCACGTACATACTCATCATCTGCGCATGTGACAGGGCCAACAAAAATTATTATTATTATAATTAATTATTATTTTGCGTCAGCGTCATTTATAAAAGCAATGTGGAATATAAACTAAAAAATATTCACGGTAAAATGTGAATTGATAAAAAAAAATTTGTATGGAATCTAGACTAAAAAATATTTACTGTAAAACTGACTGTTACTCAAAAATGAACTCACAAAATACAACTCTTCGTCTTCCTTGTGTCCCAGCATCCCTTTTCGACGGATGATCTGCAGACCTTCATAAGCCTATGGATAAAATAAATAAATAAAACGACTAAATAAAATTGTACACATTTCTTACACCTAATATGCATATTTGTACACATGAAGGAAATGTCATTAACTGTTACTATCTATCATGCGTATGTGTTTATTTATTTATTATTTATGAACATAAATCCTCGTATGTATACCTCGTCATTAATAGAAGAAGCCTCCAGGGACACCACAGTGCAGATGTAGAGAGAATGGAGAAATTGTGTAAAAAAGACGATGGAGTCCAGCTTCCTGGCCCCACGGAATTCGTCCTTGCTCTGGAGACTCTGCCAAGCATGGAAGAACTCGAAGCACAATGTGATAATCTGGATAAAAAACGAAACTCTTCATAATTTTTAATAATGAATTTTTAAACATAATAACGTGATTAGAAAACATTTTTGGATTGCATCAGCTCGCGTACAAATATTGTCGCAATTAATTTTTAACCACCCTGTAATAGTACCACGTTTATAAGCTCCCTTTTGCCAAAAAGATCAACTATGTCGTATTTTTGTTTTGCCCTTGTCCACGCCATATTTTTCATTTTGGATTGGAAATTGGAATTTCCTAACCCTTGAAATGGAATGCATAGAGATTAGTATTGATATTGTAAAAAATGCTAATAAAAACCTGGTTGGCGAAGAATGAGTTGATGATATGCGCATACATCAAATCCGCCCCATCAATCATGTCCAGCAAGCAGCCGTGATCCCGGAACAAGTGGTCATAACCCGTCCTGTTGGCAACCTTTTCCGTCCGGCTTTTCAAGTATTCCCCTGGAACAATATTTAACCGTCAACAAGAATAAAAAAAAATCGTGATAAATAACAACCACCAGTACATTTTTTACTAGTTTTATTAGGATATGGCTCCACCTCGATGGAGGACCCGCTCCAGCCGGTGGTTGAACACCTTAAAAGAATTCCGGATGAGCTTGCAATTCCAATAGTAAAGAAAGACGTAGCATTTGGAATTCCAGAAGCAAAAAAGGATGGAGATGGCCAAGAAGGAACTGTAAAACTTGAAGCCCTTCACGTCCAGGAAGACAAACCAGGGTTTTGGGACGGTGAACTGGAAGACACGGACATGGAACATGGTGAAGACGGAGGCTGTTCCCCGGGTAGTTGGGGCAAATTGGGTGAAGGAATACACCACAATGAGGGCAAGATAGAAGAAATACATGACCAAGAACCAGAACATCTTCGTGGCTAGTCCATGAGCTGCATCGATCCTCATATTTTCTACGGCGCTGTATCATAATTAATTGAATATTTGGAATGATTAAGCAATTACATTACGGAGCAGGATGGAGTTGATAAAATAATAACAGAGCGTACGTCGTTAAAAATGTAAGATACTGGCAGGCAAATGTCATTTTGTTATGGAAGCTGAAATTATGGACAATGGCCTGCGTATATGCACAGAGGAGGACGATGATGGCCACAAGATTCCTCTGGGTGACATACATCTCATAGGCCCGGATGTTCTGGGCCTCAAATTTAATGATCGTGTTCCTGGGTTTGTTCACCAACTGATCTATAGGGGCATAATGCTCCGAGGCGTTCCCATCACTCACGTTCCGCCCCTCCACCTTGTACACCTGCTTCACGTCCACGGCGGGGGGGAAATTGAGGAGGACGCCCCACACGTTGAGGACGAAGAGGGCGAATTGGAGGGCGAGGGCCACGGCCGTCACGATGAAGGCCACGTACGCCGGGGAAATGCTGTCATGGTAGAACTCGTACACATTGTCCTGCTTCCGCTGCTTCAGGTAAATCGGGAACCGCCCACTGAATTGGAGGACAAATTTGAGGAAGCCGAAGGAGTTGATCACGGACGTCCCGAACACGTTCGCCGTCTTTGGGGCCATCACAGCCGCCCGGACAGGCTCCGCCGGATGTTTGGGTGCGTCTTTTTTCTTCTCCTTCTTCATCTTTCACCCTTTCTTTCCGCCGATTGGCGAAGGTAGCAAAATAATTTATTAATTAAATTAATAATAAAGGGCCATTCCCAATAATAAGTTTCCCTTGCTCCAAGGACTTATCAGCTATCCCAAATTGAGCTTCATTCATGTGATAAAATCATACTCAATATGTGTGAGATGGGTTCGCCCGAATGTAATCCTTTCTGAATAAATTGAATTGAATTGAATTATCAGTTGTCGTTGCCGCTGTTGAAACGGAAACTCTGGTTATCACGTTATCCTTATCAGTTATCAGTATCAGGTTATCACTATCACCGTGCAGTACTGCAGTGTCAGCAGTGTGCAGTGACAGTGAGACAGTGGTTATTTGGTTATAATATAATACATATATATAATATATATTATGTAGTTTGTTTGTAGTGTGGTGTTTCTGGGATTTGTCTTTGTCTCGTGTTCTTGCTATCGTTTAACGTTTTCACTTTTAACTATCCTATCTTTTTTTATCAATATTTTTATACCAAATTCTTATTCTTGCCGAAATCCTACCTTCAGTCGTTCAGTCATTGCCAAAGACTGACTTCATTCCTTTGGCAAATATGTTACCAGGAGGGTCGCACTTTGCCGACCACTATCACTACTTTAATTATTTTAATTACAGAATATTTACTATGTACTGTAAAATGCTAACTGCTATCTTTAACACTATTTACTATTATATTATGTAATTATATATGTGTTATTGTATTATTTATAAGAATGTATGTACCTATTATAAGCAATGTACTGAATATGCATGTATAATATGCCTATGTACATATGTCTATGCATATACTCTATGGTGCGATTCGTGAAATTATTTATTTATTATACATATTATAATTAATATTAATATGGTTAATTTGTTGTTATTGTAAAATAATGTTTATACTGTTTTATATGCATTTATATTTACGAATTGGTCCTGTCGGGAAATAATGGAATACGATAATACGAAATTACATATCGAAAGAACAACAATATTGACATACCTATCTGTAATCTGTAATAATTACTAATTTATTTAATAGTTTATTGATATACCTAGAGGACGGGATTATTCTGATGTAAAAATGTACATATGTATACTAGTATAGTACCGAAACGGAAACGTTGACGTATTTTCGCCACTCCTAGTTCTTACCTCTTTGCCAACGCCTGTTACGATTTACGAACGAAAGAAACGGCAAATGTCATGCCAATTGCCAAAGCCAATAATTACACCATTTCATTGACACCATTCCATTCACTATATCACTATCACTAATCACTATTCACCTTTGACTTTGACACCCTTCACCATAATATCCACCACCACCAACTCAAACTCACCATTATCCGTCATCGTATCACTCCTCACTTCACAACTGGGTCACATGTACGAGAGTGATATCGAGTGACCCACTCGGTACCAGCTAGAATTCTGCAGTTGTCCATGTCCATCTCCATCTTGGATGCTGGACATTTCAGAATTCCCTATGGAGAGCCAAAACACTTAGCAGCATAGCTCACACCTCACCCAAGAGCCTTTCAATTCCAGGAGGCATAAGAGGTACATGCGGCTGTGACCCCGGGTCAAGTCCCACCCTCTTCCCGTAAGAGTGGAGCCAGGTCATCAATATGTGCTCCCGTGAAATCTCTTGCTGTAACTTGGTAAGTGACCACATTTGGGAACAATTCAAGTTCCTTGAAATGAAACAATGAATTTCCTACAAATGCTCTTCCAAATTCATTGTAGTCATCCGTCCGGGGATGTGGGAAAAAGTCTTTCAATTTCGTGGACAATCCCAGTAACATTCTAGCTATCCGGGCGGCTTGTCAAGAACTGGACGATTTCGAAAATAGCTTCCAGTCCAAGAAGTCTGTGTGTCACAGGAAGGAGGAGACCATCCCCAGCTACTGTCCAAAGAAGAATTCGGATAATAACCCAAAAGATTGCGGAAGTTTGAACCGTAACTGCAAAATTGCGAATTCTCCCAGCCTCTGCGGAACCTCTCAGACGGGAGAACGGCCACGTTGCTCCAAAAGCTGCTCAAGATGAAAATAGAGACATTTTTCTCCCAAAAAGAAACTCACTTTGGGTCCTCCACAAACAAGCCATTTTACTATTAGCTACTCATGTTTTGATCGTGGTTGTTTCCCCGCTGAAGAGGCTCTGGCATTGCTGTGGAATCCATTAAATCTACTGACATTAACGTGAAGAAAAAGTCATATCCTGTACCGTTTTATATATTATCACATGAGAATAATCCCATAATTGTGTATTAACAATGAAAGCACCGGAATGTTCCCCCCAAAAGGACTTTCCTCCTCGGCAGGAGAGCCCTAAAGACGAACTCAAGAATCTTCAGGTGAAATTGTCCGAATTATTTTCAATATTTTTACATGCGCTTGATATCTGTACATACATACATATTTGCTTGTATGTATATTGTGTATACATACATTACTTTTGTAATGGATATTATAAACGTCTACGTTTAGTGAACAGGAACAAGTGTTAGCCAATATTATTCATTAAAAAAAGAAATGCAATCATTTCCAGATGGACAAATGCCCTGGAACTGGCTTCTCGGGGATGTTTGCCAAAGTAAGTTCTGGACATTAACTTTTTTTTTTAAATACATATTTAAATTAAATATTTATACGTGCCCTTTTATGTGTATTTAGAAGCGCCCTGGGACCCATTATAAGCATTGCAAAGCATGGTTTATTATATTATTTGTTTTTACATTTTTTTATATTTCTTTATATTCACAGATTGGATCTTTCATTGGCATCGGTCAAGTTAGTCAAGTAAGCGTATTTACTTTTATTTAAATACCATCATATCCATCCACAACTTCGCAATATAGCTTCATGATTTTTAATAAGTTAATACGATAAATAAACGATAAAATAAGGTTCGGCCTTTTGATTTGTTCCCCGTTTCCTTCCAGCCAGAAACTTGTTCTGTTCCCAAAAAGGTGGAAGAGGAAGAGAAACCGGTGCAAGAGATCCCGAAGCCGCCGGAAACACCTCGTAATGACATTTACGTAATACCCACTATCACAGCGGATTGTGCTGGACTGACTGGAGCCTGTAAGCCGGAGGATGATCCCTGCCCTGATATTGCGGACTTTCCCTGCAAGAAAGGGACGGACAATGTTAGTCCCGAAGACGAATTCCCACCCAGTTGCGGGGATTCCGGCGGGGACGACTTGGATTGTTCCCCCCTGAGGGACGTCATCCGTTTATGTCCTCAAATGCAGGATTTCTGTCCCACCCCCTTTGAGAATCCATCCTCTCCCTTTGCGGACTTTGTGTGTCGACCCGAGTGGAACAAATGTCTTCTCCCGGATGACCCCGACTGTATGTGTGATGACGAAAATGAGGGGGATCTCCCATTTTGTGAGGAGGAAGGGGAAGATCTGGTTTGCGGGGACGAGGATTACACGGATTGTGATACTTCAATGGATCAAAATGATTGTCAGTGTCCAGATCCCAATCAAGAATGTGCTGATTTTGATCCCGGAGAGGTCCAGGAAATACCCCCGGAAGGGGATTATTGTGGAGTTCCTCCGCAGGACGGAGGCTACGCTGACCAATCTTGTGACGGATGTGGTGCCCAGGAATTGCCATACTGTGACGAACAACCTCCCTGCGACAACAATTTACCATATTGTGACGAAGTCAACCAAGGCACCTGCCAACCGGATCCATCCCAATGTGAGCAAGATCTATGTACTGTCCGAGAGCAGCTGACGAAGGTCCAGAGGCAATTGAAATGCTGTCGGAGGAAGCAACAAGAGACTGCCGCCTTATTGGCGGAACAAACGGAGCTGGCCAAATGCTGTCAACAACCCGAGGAAGCACCGAATGAACAACCAGCAGAGACAAATGACGCTTGCCTGGAAACAGATCCTTGTGACCAGTCCCAAATGGAAGAGCCATGTGACCCCTGCCAAGACCTGCAAGCCCAACAGCAAGTCTGTCCAGAATATTGCGTTCCCAAGGACTGCATGCAGGAGCTCATTAGTTGTCAGCAGAGACTATTTGAATTCCAGACCCAACAAATGTTAGTCCAGCATCAGAAGAAGACGGATGAGCTGATGAGGCAAAACGAGCGGCAAATGGAGTGCTACCAAAAGGCACTGCGGGATGTCCAGACCAAGTTGCAGAATATGCAGAAGAAGGATGAAAATGCCAATAATATCCCGGCTAAAGGTTCCTCCAAATCAAGTTCCTCACAAACTAAGTTGGAATGCTGTGAGAAATATTTGGCTTCCATGGGTCCGTCAGGGAATGATGAAAGTAAGGGATCTCCAGGAGGATTTCAAGGGCCCCCGCCTTACATGCAGCCACCCTACCCTGGAATGTTCCCTGGAGGTCCCCCTCGACCTGGACCACCTCCAGGTTATTTTGGTCCAGGTGCTCCCTCCATGCCATATGGTCCCAGTGGTCCCCCTGGAGGGATTCCTTTTGGCCCACCGGGTCCCGGCCCTTATGGACCGCCAAATGTGTTCAGTGTGCCGGGGGGACCCTTCGGTCCACCGGGACCCGTCCCCTTTGGACCTCCTAGTCCTTATGGCCTCCCTGGTCCATTTGGTCCTCCAGGCCCTTACGGTGCTCCAGGTCCCTATGGTCCTCCTGGACGACCACCGCCAGGTGCGTTTGGTCCTCCCAATCCTTTCGGACAATTTCCTTCCCCTCCTCCTCCTCCTCGGAATGAAGGACGACCTCCTGGACCACCTGGTCCGGAATCAAATGGTCCGTCACCAGGTGACGCTAAGCCACCCTCAGGAAGCTCTGATTCCCCATTTCGGAGTGTGTGTGCCGGACCATGCCGAGAAAAGGAGAAAAAGGATGAGTGTGGGGGCCCTGAAGCCCTAGCCAAAATCCGGGCACAGTTTGAGTCGAATCGGAAGAAGAAACAATGTGACAATTCCACGAAGGTTGCCCAGGACCTCTGTAAATGTCGGAAGACGTTGACGAGCATTAAGAAGCGCATCAAGATTTGTCAAGGGGAGAATGACGCGGATGTTGTGGATGAAGTGGGGACACCCGGGGAGGATCCGGAGGAAGCTCTTCGATGTTGCTTGGGGAAAGTCCAGATCGAAGATCACAAGCTCCGATGTCTCCTCCATGACATGATTGTGGGTAAGAACAATGCCTTTTGTAACAGGGACAAGATGAAGCCCAAGAGCTTCGCTAAATGTGACAATTGTGGGAAAACCACGGATGAGTGCTCATGCAGAGGGAAAGATCGGAAGGAGGAGACGTTGTCCATGTCCAAATCGTCCTCCAGTACAAGCAAAAAATGCGGTTGTGGTGAGTCGGATCACAAAACAGTTTTTCAATGTTTACCAGTTTCCTTTAATGGAGACAGGTGGGAGGAAGATGATGACTTTACTTACGAATATGCTCGTCGGATGGCGTATCCACAGGTGGAAGTTCCTTCTCTTAGCTCACCCAAGAGGTCTCGCCCATCATCCAGTTCCTCCGGTAATGTATCTCCTCTGGAGAAGATTGTCCGCTGGCAGAAACTCTCTACTTCCTCTGGCTTGAATGCCCCATTGACCAAAGAGCCCGATCTTCCCCATCTTGACCGGACTCACCGGATTTTCCCTGTTCCCGCCAATCAATTTGGATCTGGACCTCCACCCAAACCTCGTGAAATCGCTACCCAAATTTCACCCCAGAACTACGGACATTATGATGGACATGTCCAAAGTGTACAGAACAAGTTTCTGGACATCTGTCCTCAGTCAACCTACGAACCCCAGCCCATCTACATGGGCCCATCCGACAGTTGTGACACTCGTAACTGTGAAACACCTGAGACGGATCGGGCATACTGCGCTTATGCCATTCCGTTGGTGGAAGGGCTTTCTGGAGGCCACGTTAAGGTCAACCAAGACAAATTTCGGCACCACGCCATGTGACCCACCCACAAAGCAGGGGGTCAATGACCTGTAACAATCCCTTAGCCTTCCCCCTCTGCTCTGCACACACATTTAATTGGAAATTATTTAAATTGACCAGTGGAGTATTTCCTGCGAAAATAAATAATGGACACTGCGGGAATGGCTTTTTTTATTGTGATCAATTTCATTTTTTTTAGGTGATCCCTTGCGTGTAAAATAAGATTGTTTTGTTTTCACTATTGTTTTCCTTGGACATTGAAAGCATGGGTAACGAAAAGGTCCAAGGGAAAGTTTCACAATTGGTATACAAATAACGGAATCGGCGTGCTTAATGAACTTCTTCTACTGCTGGAGCCTCAACTGTCACTGTCCAGAAGCAGTAGCAGCAAAATTTGGTCCAAAATGACGTATTCTGGATTTTGCGAGCGTGGGCGTACGTCACGGTGACCGTGTACACTGTGATGAGGAACGTGATGGCGCTGATAGGCATATGTATGGGGATGCACTTGATGTAAAGCTTCTGCATTAGAGGTCCACAGGTCTAAATGTGAATAAGAATCAGTGATAATGTGCATTTAAAGTCAGGCCCAGCCTCTTTCTCTAATAAGTGAGTGTCCTCCATTAGTTTAAAAAAAAAAATAAAAAAAATGGATTTAAACAGTACCATATTCCAGACACTCCCGTTATCATACATGGCATTGAAAACGTCACGACTGCAATTGTAAACGGGTACAGTACCATCGGGATTGCAGCAGGATTCGGGTAGTTCTTGTAAATCTTTAAGGAGCGGATAACAGAAGATCGGTGCTTTGTTACTGGAATTGGCTTTGATACAAGCATTTCGCAAGTCATCGTGCAACCACGCTTGGATATCCTCTTCGAAGTAGTCGTAATAACCCGCATCACTCACCCCACAGCATTTCTGTGGAGGTTAAGCACAAGATATTATCGGTGTCGGTGCAATCCTGGGAATCCCCAATGTGGTATATAAATACTGCTTTGGAAGCATTAGAATTTTGGCAAAATTGGGTGATGTGTGATGGGAGTAAGAGAGTTCTATCCAGAAAATAATTCCCAGGTAATTCAATAACCTAAAACTAGCCAGACTGATTTGGCCGTAGAACCATTGCTTCCAAAACGGTAAACGTCATCTAGATGATAAAGTCATGAAAAAAGGGCATCTCACATGTTCTTTCTGGAACTTGTCGTAGAACTTGAAATATTCATAATCATAAATGCGCCGACGAGTCATCGTTTCCGCCTCGTCCGCGAGGGTGGCGTTGATTTGGTCCATAAATAATGCCTCTGGGTCAGTCCAATTGTCAAATCTCATGAATTCTATGAACTGCGTGCGATTCTCATATCTCTCGGAGTCGTTGTAGAAGCTCCAAGATGTCAATGCGACGGCAATGAAAGTAAGAAACATCTGAAACTGAGGGGATTACGTCAATGAAAGGTAATGATTTCCAATTGGACATGACGGCCATTTTTTCAAAAAAAAAGATTTATATTATTTGTGTTTCAATTTATGCTCAATTTTCAGTTTACTCACAGCACAACAGAATGGGTAGCCATCACGGCGGCAGAGGAAGAGGCAAAAGCAGAGAACAATGATGGCAGAATTGAACCACAATAAGGCCTCAATCACCCACATGGACAAGAAGAGAGCACTAATTAACTTCGGAAGGGAACGAAATTCGTCACACATCACATGGTAGTACCCAGCACAGCCGAGAGCCACTGCCTGTGAAGGGACACAAAATATTTAAGGACAGACTTTCCCACATTCTTGTCAAACATACGTTGACCATTGTATTTGGTATATAATCGTAAATATTTTTTTTAGTCTTTTGACGAAAAGTGCTATTACTATGGCGGGTAGTAGTAAAGGGCAGAAAATGAGACGAGTTTTCATGCTGTCCTTCATTTTGCTGTCTTTTTCTGGCTGTACCACTTACTGGCTATTAACGTAAAATTCTGCAAGCAAAACCAAGATTGTCAATAAAATTCTCCATACTTCCCCTGTTCCCCTCCAAGAACTGTTTGGATATGTACCGAAATTGACTAGCGATGAAACATTATTATTGTCAATTCTTCCATCTCACGTCAGCGCGTGTTGTGTAGCTGTACCAAGGTGAAATTTGTTCACCTTAATATCCGATTATCCACTGCATGTACATAATGTATGTATTTGTCCACTTAGGTATTCCGTTAATTCACGAGTCCGTCAGAGGCAGATAGCAGATTTGAAGATCAAGATACATTTTTCAGCAGAAACTTTCGTTTAGGTATATAATGTACATACAATTATGCATAATGACAATATTATGTGATATGTCTAATTGTCCTCAAAGTCGTAATGGCAAATCTTGAAATGCGTGGAAATTGGAAATGCTCCCAGCAGCGTTACCTTAAGCTGTAACCTGTCAAGGATGTAACATTGTAGAATCTGTGGCCTGCAAAACTATTACAGGTTTAAATGTGGATATAATTCATTAGAGAATACTAAATCTCTAGAGAATTAGAGAATAAGAGAGATCATTTGTGCAGACAGTAATACGGATAATATGTACCGTAACCGTACCGTGACCCATGACCGTGGATGCGACAGAATCACAGAATAGGGAAACAGGGAAATAGAGAATTAGAGAATGACTAGCAATGAAGCTCCAAGTTTCCAAGGTGCAATCAACTGTACTTTATTTAAATGGATTTTTAGTCCTTACGTGAAAGTAAATAAAAATTCAATGGAATAACAAACTGTATTACAGTCAATTAACTGTACTAGTTAGTACTAGTGCTAATAATGGAGTAATGTTAGCATTCTTATGATTACTGAAGTTCAATCTTAATTATTCATTATTATTATTATGTGTATATTATATACATATAATGCTCTTCTGCAATCTGCAATTCTGCCAGATGCCAGATACAAGAATGCAAGACACAATTATTTATTATTTTTGTTATGATTAATGATTACATGAAAGGATGAAACGGTGCAAGAGTCTAGTTTACGTTTACTGGCTTACACCTACGGCTGTTACGTGCAGTTTATGGTCAGACTAGAGCAGACACCCACAGCCACGCCACCCACTAAACACATTAGGATTAAAAAAGGGGTTAAAAGAATTACACAAGAGACAAGACAGCCACAGTTTGGGTAAATCGAACCTCAAGAAAGTTGATCATTATGGGGAAAAAGCGAGATGACAATTCTTCCACCTCCGCCTTCTCTCCCAACGGTGGGGCCGAAGTCTCGGAGGAAGAGTACATTGTGAGGAGAATTCTGGGGAAGCGGAACGTCAAAGGAAAGACTGAGTATCTTCTTAAATGGCAGGGTTACTCCACGTATGTATGTCCGTCATTTTGTCCGATTTTAATTTCAATAACACTGGCAGAATGTTCATATGGCGTTAGTGTTTTTGAATAAATACGAAATCATGCGTAGTGTGGATTTTTATTTTACTCATGGCTGTGTAATGACAAATGATAACAAAGATGGTGGATGTCTTTCAATGAAAATTAATTCTTGATGCCATCATTTGTCCACAGCGAAGAGAGCACCTGGGAACCAGAATACCATCTGAATTGTCCCGAACTAATGGAAAAGTTTGAGAGGAAACTGCAGCTGAAGAAGGAGCAAAAGCGTGCGGAGAAGCTGGAGAAGGAACGCAAACGTGCTGAGAAGCTGGATGATAAAAATACGGAGACTCCGAAGCGACGTGGTAGGAAGCGAAAGTCCGAGTCTGAAGCCCTACCATCGACGGATGACAAGAAAGCAAAACGGAAAAATAAGAAGCCCAAAGGTTCCCAGGTAAATCAAATGTTTTGGTTTAAGAAAAAAAAAATGAGGATTTCATTGCGTAATTCGGATGAGTTATAGGAAGGACCCAAAGATGGCGCCACCGGGTTTGATCGAGGGCTGACTCCCGACAAAATCCTTGGAGCCACGGATTCTGCCGGGCAACTCATGTTTTTGATGCAGTGGAAGGACACGGACGGAACGGAGCTAGTTCCCGCAAAGATAGCCAACACGAAATGCCCGCAGGTGGTCATTAGTTTCTACGAAGGACGATTAACTTGAAAAAATAAGAAGAATAACTTGTCAGAAGTCAAATCTGATGACTAAAAGATTGGGTCGACAGTTACATTATAATGTAACTTTTTCCATCATTTGTATCCAATATAATGGAAATGTACAGACATATGTATAATGTATAGTATACATATAATACAATATGATCAAAGTCCGCATTGTAATGGTAAGGTTGGTACAATCTAATTCCAATGGTTACATCATTTGGAAAATTATTTCGTATGCCTTCGTACTGCTAGTGACTTAAGGTCAATCCCGACTCGCAGGATTTATGGATGGTCAAATATGATAATCCCGGACGTAGAATCCTGTACATGTGCGATTACTAATTAAAAGTTTAGTATGTACATATGTTTGTATGTCCTTATGTAAACAAAGCGAAGTAAACATGTGAGTATAGACGAACTGTACATCTTCTTTGGGCTACAATTCTTAATCCTAAGGTCATTCCTATGCGGTTATTAAAGTCAAAGATTGTACCTACGCATTCCTTTGTGAGCTAATGTCATTTTGTTCGTCTCCACGTGCATTAAAATTAAGTTGCATGCTTGCATCACGATCGGATTTGCAATTTCCACCAACGAATTCAACGGAGAACGTGATACCCACAGATAAATGAAGGATACTACCTTTTTTTTTGAAGGCATTCTTTTAAAAAGGCATTTTAATTGCATTTAATATTTATTTGTAGATATTTATAATAGATCTTCTACAAACAATTGTAGTAATATTGTACAAATTCATATAATACATATTTAACTAATAAACGACTTAATTAGCAAGGGAACCAGTTCAACCTCTTTGAATTGAAGCAATAAATAGCACGATAAGGAGAAAGCGTTAACACGAAGGGTAGAGAAATGTTCGGAAAATATGCACATATATTTTAGACATTGGTTGCCGTTAAACACGAAGTGAAAGTGCATTGCAGAGCACATGATCAGCAAGTCATGACAGCATTGTTGGTCAACCAGGTAGCTAGAAGAAAGCAAAAAAATATGGATGCAGTTTTTTTTACTTAGGAAGTTAAGAGAGATTCTGAAAAAAAGAACAAATATGTACATGAAATATTACCCTCGCATTTGCATGTTCTCGGTGCGTCAGCATAGTCTCGGAGGGGAGATTCGTCGTCAGAATTAGAGCTTGCAGTAGGGATATCTCCGGAAGAATCTTCAAAACTGCTACTCTTAAAACTCGCCCGCTCTGACGTGACGGAAGATTGAGGGGGCTTCAATATGGACCTAACTGAACTTGGACTTTTCATTGGGTTCATCAGCCGCTTTTTGGATCTTTGGAGCGTTAACAGAGGTGACGTTAGAGGACTCCTTAAGCTGCTGGAACCAGCTTCCGGCACACATTCACTTTCCATGGACTCCTCCAAGCCCCCGCGGGTGTATTGCTCCAAGGTCAACTTTGAATTTTCAATGTCATCTATGCGCAGCTGGGTGGCAACGGAGAGGAAACCAGGGAGGTCGGCTTTCCCAATATTGACAGTGCCCTCGTACATGTAGGTCACGATGTTGACCAGGTCAATTAGCTCCACATCCTCCAGTAAAATACAGGCCTTTCCATTGGCTTTCCCCTTGGCTTCCGCCAGCTTTTCTAACTGCAAATTCGTGTACACTTTTGTATAGTACAACGAGGGACTTGATTTCATTGAATTTTATTTTGATTTCGTATGGACAAAAAAAAAACCTACAGTTAAAAACGCGTCCCGATAGTATTCACTATGCATCACCAGTACAATTTTCTGAATACCGAAGCTTCCCTCTTCACAACGAAGGTCGATGTCCAGGAATTCACCGGAGTCCCGCATAGTTGAGATTGTATTTTCCAGGTCATTCCCGTCCATTTCATCCAGGTTCTCCTCCATTCTGAAGTATCAATTGTGATTGATTAATCAAGAGGATTATATGTATTTTTTTTAATGAAAGACTGCCTACCTACTTTATATCATTTCCAAAAAGCACAGATAGATCTAAATTGCGCATTAAATATATTGCATCCTCTGAAATGAAGCCAACGGCAACCAACCAGCTCTTAGATACCGTTAAGCTGCTGCATCTCCAACTATAGAATCAGTTTCAATTGTCAAAGATGACAGGTAATATGCGCGCTAAAGATGCAAGGCGTTTTGCATGGTAAAAGTCCCTTTACAACATTCTGTGTTAGTTGCATTGTTGCTTAAAAAAAACTAATTGAACATGCTCTGATTGTGCTAAAAAAAGCTAAAAGTACCTTCTTAATGTCCCCACAAGTCTGGGAGTGTCACAGATTATCAGAGAAGCACGGACCCCAGCTTGTCGTCTTCCAAATTACGTGCTGTCTTAATGGAAAGAGTATAAATGCCTTGAAGATTTTTCCTAAATTGCACATTGAACTGGACAATGTAAATGCTTGCTGGCAAAAGTGACGCTGACGACGTCAGTTTCTCAATTTCTCATAATGTTAAGGTCATATCAAATTCCTTCTCCTCCCAAGTTTTAACATTATTTACCTCAGCTGGATAAATTACTAATTGTGAAATACAAAATTATGACTTATGTCAATATGCACGCAAAAGCTATTATTAGTAGCCGAAGCCGAATACACTTTTAGGAATTATGATGGCACTTTTGTCAGCAAGAATCTTTCTTCAACAAGAAGTCTTGCTACGTGGTTGGTTTTTTATAATGATTGGTTTTAATAAATTACTGAAGATAACCGACATAACCATGGTAATTCAATGACACAAGTTGGGGTCATAAGCTCATAATTAAAACGTAGCTCCTTCCTGAAGACGAAGCAGGGTGCATTATTTATTCAGTGTGATATTGACATGTGTGAATCTTTTGATTCCTGCTTTCCCCGGGCGTAGCCATGGGGATGGTTGTCCACAAAAATGCTACCAGGACATCACTCCACCACAAATGGCACATTCATTATTTACTCTGAAGCCGATCGATACGAGCCATATGAGCATTGTACTCAGTTCTCCTGTCATTATTTCAGTCTGAATTCCCTGGAAAACAACACAAGATTTTGTTTTGTTCTGTGACTTAATTCAGAATACATTACATGTTCTTGGAGTGAGATCACATATTTACATATGTCTGTATATTTGTAAACACAAGCATCCAAGAAAATCCTAAGCAGTGCAGCCGTGCAGCGTGTGTAAATATAAATACGTTTTTGTGAAGAAAGTAAAAGATGTGTGTTCAAATGTGATTGTCCAAGGCATTATGAAAAGATGCGAATTTACGGTACAACGGCTTGAAGTAGCACCTTCCTCTTTGTTGACCACAGAAGTGTCTGTACAAAAAGAAGGTTCTTGGATTTGGAAATAACTTATCCGCCACTCATCAAAGTGGATCCAGCCATCATGGACCCAGATGAGGACTACAGTCCTGGTAAAAAACCACTAGCTTTATCATTTAATTAATGAGTAACTTTATAATCTTCTGATGCTCTAGACAAACAGTTCAAGTCCTTTTTCAGAAACTTTCCAAGCGACGCAACAAAAAAAATCAGTACATATCTAATGTCAACAGAATAGCGTTTTATGGCACGGAAAAAAGTTCATCACGTTAAAATAAATTCAACAACTCTAATCTACATTTAATACCTCGCATGCAATGGAATGAAACCGCTTTTGAACTGCCTCCATATGGAGAATGGTTTATGCAGCTAATTTTTAGTCTTTGGTCGTTGTGAGATTGTGTAAATATTGTTTTATTTAAGCACATTTGTCTAATGAAATGTGTCTAGGTGAGAACTATCGGCCGTATGAGCGGATGCAGAATGTGTATGACAAGCTCCTCTTGCTCAACTTTGAGCAGGAATTCCTTAAGGCCACCCGGATGAGACCCTTCCATCGTCTCTACTTTATGTGTCCCACCAATCCGGGGGAGCAATTCTTTAATTTTGTCAGCTTGTCCACTTGGCTCATCCGGAAGGCGGGCAAGGACATTGATATGGCTCAGGAGTCGGACGATCCCAATGCGTTGATTGCCAGCATTTTGGAGAATATTCGGTCCATGGTAAGCATGAGGGATGTACAATTTAAACAAAGGCTCATTGGGTGTCTTTAAAAATATTTTAAATAATTTAAACTTAGATGTATTTTTATGTCACCCACAGGGTATAGAATAATATACATACATATGTATTTAGTACTAAGGTAAAGCTTGTCATTGTGGCTAACTGGGCAATGCTCACCACAAATTTTGAAGATGGGGGTGGTCACAATTACGTGCAAATGTCCACATGTGGTGAACTGTAGTATGCTTTAAAAAAATTAAAATACGAAATCGGTGAGGCGAAATTTCATATTTTTGTGGTTATACATACATAGCTTAAAATGCTACACAGTAGAATGCCTTTCTTCAAAAATCCTTACTGAAACCACAGCGGAAGGAAAAAGATTAAAAAAAAATGTTGTGACCACAATATTAATATTAAGCGTTACCCTAACTAATAATACAGGCTACATTTTCGTATTAGTACTAGCATGGTCCTACATAATAGTAATAAACATTTGATAATAAGCGTAAAATGTACAGTAATGGTAACTTTCCAGGGCGGAGTCGTGGATTTCAGTCCAAGTCGAGTCAAGTCTGGGTTTGGGCCGGATGTTGTCAGTGTCTTGGATTTCCTCACGGACAAGGCTCTGCTCACGGCGGGACACGACTGGCTACCGTAAGCAAAGAACATCATAGAATTTGGTTGTAGATTCTTCAGTTTAGCATCCCATCAGTTTTTTAATGGTGTATAAAAGTTCCTGTAATATTGGGTACTTCCAGTCCCATCGTCATCAAAGAGCAGAAGGTGGATGAGGAAGCGGATGAAGATGAGCAGGAGGTGAATCTGGATAAGATCGAGGAGGAGATGGAGGCCTATTACAGTAGTGAGGGTGAGGACAATGACATGGTCTGGGTCCAAGGGTCATCGGGTGGATCCGCTCCGGGCTTACCTGAGAATCCTGCGGTAAGTTCACAATTTATTATGTGTATACAGTATACATACATATAGTAGGGATATAAGTTTTAAATTCCCTTGGAATTTCTAAATTTTTGATAGCGATTTACGACAATTTCAGTTACAATTTTGTGCCTTTGTTAATGTAACAATGCTTGCGTTGAAGGTTTTAACCCGAATTTGTTGAAACAATTTTCAATAAATGAACGGAAAAATTTTAATTCCCAAAATGCCTTCCCAAAATGCCCGGCATTTAAAGCAGGGAATTTTCAAATTTACATCACTATACATATACATATATGTATAGGTGTACATGTATTACGTCATGGTACAGGGCAAGCCAAAAATAAAAGCGGAAATACTTCGTTTTCGATCATTTTGTGCTCTTGACAGTTAATGTTAATAGGCAGTCATAAGATCGATTTTCATACAAAAATAAAGTATAAAAAGCAATGCAAATAATTGTACAAAAGAGGTTATTACCAAAGGGTGAAACAGGCGAATTAATGTTGAATCTGAAGACATAGAAAGCAAAATTTTGTGATAAAATGCATACATTTTTAAAGCATTTTTTAAGCAAAAAGCGTTTGTCTTGCTCTCATCATGTAGAATGATCAAAAATAAAAATGAAGACCACTTCTGCGGAGGATGCTAGTTTATATTAATATAATATGCCATTCTCATTTATATGCAGGAGGAAGTCAAAATATTGCAGTCGGATACGGACGCAGAACAATGGCGACTGGAAGTAGAGCGTGTTTTGCCCCAGCTAAGAATCACAATCAAACAAGGTATGGTCCGATTATAGGTTGTTTCTCAAATTAGTATCCGTAGAGAATCAAGTACTTTTAATGTCTCTTGAGGAATACTCTTTTAAGTGGCTAAATACCGTTTCATCCAGCGTAGAATTTAAAAATATGAAATAAAATTGCTTTTGTGTAAACTGACAGATGCGCAGGATTGGAGACAGAGACAAGAGCAGATGAAGTCGTATGCTCAAACCGTGGATGAGGTCGTGGATCAGTTGGATGGTCCGATGGATAGAACGATAACGGGGGCTAAATCCGTCATTGAGAAGGTGAAAACTCGGGAGAAGTTCTTGAATGGACAATTTGAGGCCTTATTAACCGAGCTGAGTGTGGCCCAAGTAAGTTGAGGTAAAATGATTATATTACTTACGAGATAATATACATGGAAAATAATCACGAAAATTGTGGTTAAATTCTAAAGGACAACGTCGCCAATTCCAAGGACAAGCACAAGGAGTTAAGCAATGAAATTGGAAATCGAAATCGGCAGTTGTCTCATTTGAACGACCAATTGGAAAGCACTCGGCGCCTTCTAGACGATCGTGGATCCATTATGGCTGATGGAGGTTAGTTGTCTATTTATTTTAGTTTTTCAATTACGGAACAAAAAACAAGAGAAAATCGCCTTTAAACGCCGGGTAATACCTGTAAATTTTCACAGCACCCGTGGCCGCCACGAAGAAAGCCATCCACGCCTTAAACAAGGAGCTCGGTGACATGGAAGTGGAGATTGGTGTGATGGAACATTATCTCCTCAAGTCTTTGGTACAAGAGCAAAGTTTTCTGAGTGAGAAAGCCAGTTTATAACAAGAATAATTCAAATAGAAATTCGCAATTATGTCCGAGGGCAAGTGCAATTACCCTCATCAACAATTAGCCTTCAGTATTAATCTATACGTATGTATTTATAGATTGTTAAAGTCTACATTTATACTTGTTTAGACCTGCAGTAAAATTGCATTTACATGCAACATAATATGAAACACGAGACTTCCATGTTCATCAACGATCATAAAAGTGTCCAACCGTGGCATATGTATTGCCAAAACAATTGCTGGCGGAAAAAGAGCATTATTGCTCCGACCTTGAGAATGAAGATCCGGGTAGTCTGGAGTGTTAACCGTCCGACAGTCTCCGAAATACCGGTAAGAAGACTGGCTCAATCATACGAAGAAGAGTGAAAGGGGGCATATGGAGCTCCTCCCGAGTCCTATGTGAATTGCAGTATAAGAAATTGGGCCCTGGGCTGGTGATGTACCTGCTGATGTTGATCCAGAGCAATGCTGAGAAAGCGCAATGGTATTTCACGCATACCTACATGTTCCACCTTAGGTAGTATTTCACGCCTCAACGTGAACTCTTGCCCAATCTTTGGATTGGGCAAGGTCCAGTACGCAGTAATACATGGTTGAAGATGACTTCCCCGAAGTCTTGGATCGTTGTCAGGTTAGGGGAATGATCCATTATGAATACCATGGTATTTCTGGACGTCTGCGAGACGATGTTGTTGCCCTTGGGTGGTGAAATGCCCATATTTTCCAACGGAATTATCGGTAAAGTATTTTCTCCATGCCCGAGTCCACGCACTAGGAATGAGAGGTGAGCGACGACCAACGTAGTGATCTCACCTTCCGTCAGACAAGTAATCAGTGCCCTGGTATAGGTTGTTCAATGAATAGGCGCTTTATGAAGGGCCGTTAATCGATAGTCTGAACCAAGGTCCTATTTACTGACTGATGGTTCAATACATCCGCAGGAAAATGGGATAAAATCCTAAAGTCGTAGATCAGTTCTGCCACTGCGTCCGTGTCAGTACCTCAGTACGGTGCTTTTGGCGTTTTTCAGCCAACACTACGTTGGCGTTTAGTACAAATTGGTTCCATGTGAAGAGTGGTGGCAATCTGAACTCAAAAGTCCCATTCCGGGTATCAGTAGACGGTGTAGGCTTCATTCGTGGGGTTGTCGAACCACAGTCTGCAGTAATTACAGTCCGAGATGAATATCCAGGGGCAACGGTAATGTCGCAAGTCTTTACAGAAAGACCATCCAGAATTGTTTGCGCTGAACTTTAGGTGATTCCACATTTTTATATTTGACACATTGGTATCTTCCCGAGAAAATTGCTAATCCAGATAATATCATGCGGGTTGACATTCATACCCATTAGTTCATTCACGAGGATGTTGTGATCTACAAGATCGAAAGCTTTTCGCAGATCCAAAAGAACTATGATTGCATAGTGTTTGGTACTTTCCGATCTATTTAGTATAAAGTCGATCACGTGTGTCAGATAGTGTAATGTGGAAGCGTTTTTAATTGTGTCAAACTGTTTTGAATCCATTTTGTTTATTATTTGATTGTAAAGTTTTTTTGTATAAAGGATTCCAATGTTTGTATTTGAAGGTCAGTTTGACTAATGGGTCGTAGGTCACTCAACTCTTCTGGCTGGGTGCACTTTTGTATGGCTGTAATATATTCAACTTTCCATTGACTAGGAATTTTGTAGGAACTTAATGAGGAATAAAAATGTGTGTAATGGGTTCTGCCAACAGAAACACAAATTCGTTTAATATTTTTGTTGGTAGTGAATTGCTCACGTTATTTTTGCCTGTAGGGAGCGACTCCAGCGATTTTAACACTTCACAGTCACGTTTGTCGGTTCAATACCCTTGTTCGAAGGAGCAAGGTAATTCATGTTTACTGGTTCCCATCTTGAGTTGAAGGCAGAAAAATAATCGCACAGATTTTTCACGAAAGTATCAGGCTCTAATTGTAAATTGATTATAACATTTTCAATAGGATCATTTGTATTTATTTCTTAGCATTTAAGCGTAAAAGTTACTTAGTTTACGTCTGCCGGAATACTAGAGTTGCATATACTTCTACACCCGGAGGGTCCAGGAATTTTGTTTCACCAAAAACTAATCACGTCAGGCGCAAAAATAGAAAAAAATGTTAACATACAAATATTCAGGAAAATTCTGGGACAAACCAGGGGAATTGTGGGACAAATTTTAAGGGAAATTGTGGGACAAATTTTAAGGGAAATTGTGGGACAAATTCTAAGGGAAATTGTGGGACAAATTTTAAGGGAAATTGTGGGACAAATTTTAAGGGAAATTGTGGGACAAATTTTAAGGGAAATTGTGGAACAAACTAGAAGAATTATGGAAACAAATTCGGGGACAAATTTTCAAGGAAATTGAGCGACAAATTTTCAGTGGAATTTCAAGAATTTGACATTGGGGAATTACGAAACAAATTTAAGAGCATAAATGTGAAATTGCAAAATTTCCATGGTATTTCGATCTAAACGGTTGCTAAAACTTCAACTTTTCTGAACATAAACGGACACAGGGTTTAGTGTTGTCTTATTTTTGCTCAACCAATTCTGCCGTGTAAGTTGAGATTTTCCACGAAAAATCTGGGAATGTGTACGTATACCAGGAGACAAATTCTCCGGGCCAGTTTTTAGAAAGGTATATAGTCACGAGGAAAATTACGTTTTAAGTTTTTATTCTTAAACGGCGATATGCCAAGCGTAAGGATTTTTGTTCCAAGACTAACTTAAGTATAATTTAGTATATTTATATAAATTAGTAAGACCGTTCAGCCTTAAATCAACTTATATTTATAAGCGGCTTTTCGGCCTAGAAAATCGCGTGTTGCGGATTGAGGGGGGGGGTAACTGGTACTGATTTGAGTCCCACCAAATGTGGGAGGCCGGTTGACGAGTACTTGAAGACAACTATGTAGAAACTTAGTTGAAAAACAAAGTTCAAATCTATAGCAATTTCAAGTTGATTTAAACTAGTTCCGAATTAAATAGCAACTAATCATTTTGATTACTTTTTAGATGAAATTATAGAATTTAAAGTCGAACTTGTTATCGAACTTGATACTCGCTAATTCGTATCGATAAGGAACACTATTTGGCAACCGCGTGTACATGTGTGTCCTGTTCTGTAGTATTAAATGTGTCACAGAGAAAGAGGGAAATATCTAAATTGTTCCTTAGCTTCACTTACATACATACATACGTGTACTCGCATACTTATGGATGTAATTATAAAATTTATCTGTATGCACAGTAATTGTTGAACAATGGGGTTAGCTGTTAGCTCCGATACCGTTATTTTTTAAACCTTCCTCAAACTATTACCATTGAAGTAACATTGTAACAATTATTCTGCATATAGATATTATTATGAATCAAGCGCAAACAGAATTGTCGCAGCATTTCATTCGGAAGGTCGGAAGGTACTGTGTAACATTTTGTTTTCCTCAAACCTCCCGACACGTGTTACAAAACGTCAATCGTTCGAAGTACAAATATAAATTCATAAACAAATAAACTCAGTTTAGGAAAATTCCCGTGTAACTAAGGTGCGTATAGTTTCAATGCCCAAACCCGCGAGTAGAACGATAATATTTTTCTGTGACTGTATCTATCTATAACAAATTGAAAAAAAGCCACAGATCCTCCTGAAGAGGTACTCATCAGGAGTCAGGAAACGTGCCCCCAAATCAGGGCAGTACTGATGAATTCATCGGGTTTAAGGTAAGGTTTATTAAGGTAAGACCGATTGTGTACAGATTTTCCAATAAAATCTGAACAACAGTTGTACCAAGAATTTTATTCAAGAAAAACGGCCCACAATGGCGGTAACACATTGTGTTTGAGCCCAACTGAAGGCAAACAAAACATAAATACATCCTAGGGAAAAGCAAAATTATGTGATATAAAATTATACAGCATAATTTTTCTGTAATGAAAATTATGAGTTGGCTTGCCCTATAAATTAAAAAAAATTTGTGTCCGTAAGCAACGTTACGAGAAACTTGTCATTAAATGCAGACAAAAATCATGTAAATTAAAAAATAAAGCATTGACTTACGGGTAGTAAAGAGAAGTGTAAATGAATATTATGTAATACAAAATTATGTTAAACTAATGTGCAAACCTACTAAATACCAAAAGTGTTACAATCCTTCAATTAACTGACGTAATCAACAAATATGATAAATGTCTACCGTGTATTAGGTATTAATTGTTATAGTTCCTCTCTCCCAATTGCAAACTGTGTTATCTTAATGCTCGAGGCATCTTCAAAAGTTAACAAACCCTTAACATGTGAGCATGTGGTATAAATTGTGACCCACTTGAACACCTATGAAAGATCCACCCGAATGTTTTCACGTTTTCCCATCCATTTTATTTTTGTATTTCTTCTCATTGTCATCTTTCCAGCGTTTATTTATCAAAATAAATGCATTCAATATACTTAAAACATAATCTCATGTATACCAGCAAATTGTATACACATAAAATTTCACCCACGCCTGGTGTAAGAGGCTGTGATTGAGGTGTGAGGTTATGGAATTAAGACATTTTGTCAATGTCAGTATTTTTGTACAATTATCACATAATTTTTTCCGGGTTCCCGGCATGAAATTAATGGTGTCGTAGGGTGAGGGGAAACGAGAGAGAGAGAGAGAGAGAGAGAGAGAGAGAGAGAGAGAGAGAAAAGCAGAAAAAACTGATGGGGCCGCACTCGGAAAGATTTCATGGACAAGGTGTAGAAGTCACGGGGCAGGGCCAAAAGGGTGACTGCTTCCACTGTGTATATGCTAGAGAGGAAATGTGCTAAAAAAAATCTATTCTTGGGAGGGAGTAGCAAAGTCCCTTGAATGCACAAAGAATATTGAGGATTACGTGGGGGAAAAGATCAAGAGATGGAGATAGATGACAAGTACGAGAGAAAAGTTGGAGATGAAGGACATTACGTGTAGGCAGTTGACAGCAGACGTCATTTTTCTTCTCCGCTGACATTGA
The DNA here is from genome assembly GCA_034698585.1 of Disparrhopalites patrizii. Lineage (NCBI taxonomy): Eukaryota > Metazoa > Arthropoda > Collembola > Symphypleona > Sminthuridae > Disparrhopalites > Disparrhopalites patrizii. Next base: position 568 of record JAQGBT010000759.1, on the reverse strand, counting down.
TTGATAGCCTGGGATTACCACATTGCTAATAGCTATTTAACGACCTCTTCTACAGTCATCTATCTAACTCATCTTCTACTTTACAACTCCATTCCCTAGTGTCTTTCTCTCTCTCTCACTCTCTCTCTCTCTCTGGCTTTCTCTCTTCCTCCTCCGTGACGTACACCACATACCTCTCTATCTCTCTCTTCTCTCATCCTCTCGTGCTGTACTAGTATAGTACAAGTAAATCTCGTTTTGATTCCCTCAAATTGACTTTGCCCTTAAAATCCTCTTCTCTCCCTCGCCATAAACCAAGCAGTCAAGTTGCCTTAGAAAAACACTTTTACAATGTCATAAATTCAAATAAAAGCCACATTCACATTTCCACAACTTTTACACCAACAAGTAAGTAAATGTTTTTTTTCCGTTTCTACACTTTTACACTTCTCTCTATTTCTCTGCTTCTCTCTCTCTTTCTCTTCTTCTCTCTATCTCTCTCTCTTTCTCTTCTTCTCTCTCTCTTTCTCTTCTTCTCTCTATCTCTCTCTCTTTCTCTTCTTCTCTCTCTCTTTCTCTTCTTCTCTCT
>JAQGBT010000758.1:0-42756 GCA_034698585.1 Disparrhopalites patrizii | reverse complement strand
TTTTTCTTTTTCTCTCTGTCTCTCCTGTCTCTCTCTCCCTTTTTCTTTTTCTCTCTGTCTCTCCTGTCTCTCTCTCCCTTTTTCTTTTTCTCTCTGTCTCTCCTGTCTCTCTCTCCTTCTCTCTCTCTCTCTCTCTCACTTTTGACATAAAGCTGGATTTATACCAGTACACTGCTGCTACATCCCTTCTTTGGGACTAGTCCAAGTTTTCCAAAGTATCCTCTTATCTTCCCCTCATCCACAAAATTTATTCTGGCGAAAGCAAAAGAAGATACAAAAAAAAAAAGGAAAAGAATATACAAAAAAATTTGTAGAACCCGCTTTTCAGCTACTTTATATATTTATTAAATTTGAGCAGGTCCTGATGAAGGACATTGTTACTCCCGTACCCCCTGAAGAAACACGGAGTGTTATTAAAAAGTGCCTGGAAAATGCAGCTCTCGTAAATTACGATCAGCTCTCAAATGAAGCCAAAATTGACGGTAAGTGTTTTCTCCAGATATTAATAGGCTTATAATTCCTAATAGTCTCATCCATAGCATCTAGCCCTGCGCCACTGACTTTGCATCCTGCCTATTAAATCGCAATCAATTGTCAAAAAAATACGTTCTTGTAAACGTGCCATATATGGATTATACGTTTGCATAAGTATACATGTACAAATGACAAAGTAGCTCTGCGGGGCTTTGTGAGACAATAATCATGTGCATATATACGTACAGGCCAAAACCCAAATAGAGATCCACATCAAAAGATCAAAGTAAAAGTTCCTCCCTTTCAACATGCCAGATTCGTGGCTAATATGTACATGCACATCCTACAAGTTGTGAGTAGAAAAATAAATCCGCTAATCTCCTCGTATAGCCTAAATATTTGAGCATTCCCCAGTGGCTTTTATAGGATAGTAATACTAATGGCAAAAGGAGGACAGATTGAAATAGCCAAAGATATTTTAAGCATTGATGCGCGTTCGGTGGTAGAATTTTGTCTGCTAAAAACCGACTACAACCATTTCCTAATTCTAATGGTGGTCTCTTTTGTATTGGTTCCAGTCCCACCTCCAGTAGTGCAAGGTAAGACCTCGTTTTTCTTTTATTGCATTTGGAAACTCCATGCGGATCCACATATTATACATACATCAAAGGGACTGATGGATTTTCAAAAAAAAAAAAACATGACAAAAAAAACGCATCAAACAAAGAAAAAACAAGGAGATGCTCAAACTGAGAATGGCATGTAGTACTACTATTGGGGCTTTTTATTTTGTCAGACGACATGGGTCCAGAGGATCAAGAACTGGTTCCTAGCAGGAGACTTGAGGAATTGATCCAGTTAGCGGAGTTGTGTGTGAACTTGTTACAGCAAAATGAGGATCATTATGCCGAGGTAAGTCACGGTGAGCATCATTGCGCTAACCGGCAAGTACTAATAATAATACTATTAACACATAAAAATTCCAAGGCTCGGACAAAAGAAATTAATACATCTGCTTGACAATAAGGAAGGAAAAATAACCTAGACAAAAAAATACTTGATAGACTCTCCATCATCATCCGTTCATAATCACTCTGTTACATGCTTTTAGAAAGGGAACAAAAGACTTATACAAAAGACTGGAAAATAAAAAAGGAAAGGAAATAACATCCAGTAATTTGTGTGATATTTAATGTGTGTATATATATGTTCGCGTAGGAAGAAAAAAAAAACATACCCGACTATTAGCGTGATTATAACTTTACATGTGTATCTTATTAACCTTATTATGTGTGTATTTTCTCGTTTATTTTGTGTTTGATTATACTTGTATTTAATTCTATACGTTTTAGCTCCTGTTTGTGGCCCCCTCGTTACCCTTTTAATTTTAACTCTCTATCTGAGTCGCGTGCCTGTATTTGATATAATCCGTGATTACATCTATTATAAATATATCTATAAATATATATAATATATATATACAATACTACCAAAAAATTCCCAATTCCATTATGTATATCTTATATGAAAAACTGGATAAAACTGAAATGACTCTTAATATCCAGGTTAATTGTTATTGTTGTTCGATTCCCTTTCTGTCTCTCTCTCTCTGCCTTTCCATCTCTGTCTGACTCTTTGTATGTGTTCTCAATTGTTCCGGTTTTGTCCGTCGTTTTTTTTTTTTCCTTTCTACGTTTTTTTTAATTATTATTCTATTTTGTCTGGAAAATATGGCCCCCTTCCCCCTTGACAAAATTGTGCCTTTCTCCCCATTTGTGATTTCTACCATTTTTCTCTACCCGTCAGTGAAGACCACTCTTTTTCTATTTATTAATTAGTCGAATTCGTTGTAAATCATGTTGCGGGTAATTGGTGTTACTAATCGTTTTTTTGGTTTTATACCCATGTATATTATATACAATACAATATTTTTCCTTGACTGCGACTCGTTCGTGCGTCCCTTTTCTTGTGTTTTTCTTCTCTTTTTTGTTTCTGTGTTATTTTTGTTTCCTCTCTGTCTCTCTTTGAACTTGTTATTTTGTTTTTCAACTGTGAATGTGTCTCTTGAGGTCTGAGTCTGACGTGTTGATCTTTATATATCTTCTGGTGCTTTGACTGTTCTCTCTCGGTGGTGCCCTCGTGCTGGCCATTTGGTTTCTCCTCTCTCCAATCAAAATTCGCAAAATCCATCCAACCACCCTTGTGTAACACTGTGCTCTCTACTACGTGTGTTTACAGGCTTTTCGTAAAGGGGTGAGTTTATTACATATTCCATCATCTCATCACTCATTTCAAATCATTCACAAAAAAAAACAATTTAAAAAGGGAACAATATATACTGGGTCAGTTTAGCTATATTAGTTACAACCAAATGTAAATACAGATTTTTTTTGGTAGTCTTCAGCTAATTTATTTTCATCTGTAGGACTCATTTGTTAGGGTAATTTTGTATACACTACTTACATACGTGCATGTTAAAGGTATTACTAGTTTTTTAAAGCTTTGTTTTATTAGTCAATTTAACAACGAGATGGTATATACGAGTGGATATTTCAGGGGGTAAAAAGGAGACTACCTTTGGAATGTTTTGAGCAATATTTTGTTAGGTGAGGATGTCAGGGACTCAGGCTACACATTAGGCTACTTCGGAAGAGAAAATTTATAGGTATATCTCATCTGACATTTTTGAACCCATAAAAAATGGGATTAGGAAAACTGTCATGCAGTTTCTTATAGGGAAAAGTTTCGATGAAAATTGTCCTATTTTTTTTAAATGTATCAAACCCGTATCACATAAACTGGATTTTGTTTTTATTTTTGCTTTTTCTATAAATCCAACAAAAGCCTTCGTGACTGTAAAATTTGTATAATAAACTTTCACTTCTTAATGTTCACATTTACGAAATATTTTTTTTTTCAATGTCCGGGCAGGGAATTAAAAATAGTTTTTGCCTTTTGTTGTTGTTGTTTTTTTTTAAACTTAGTTTTTTTCAATTACTCTGATATTGACGTTGCCTGAATCTATTTCGTTGTTAACTTTCACATTTAAAACTTTGGGAATGCTCACTTTATATCGTACTTTTTCTCTCTTTCTATTATGTATGTAATATTTATACTCTATTTTTTATGTCCAAAAATTATTTCCTTCTGATTTCTCGAACAAATCTATAAAGTTAAGTCATTTTTGACACCATACTTTTTTCATCTCTGTCATCCCCACTGTTTTCTTCTTCCACTACTTACTTTCACCATGACAAAAAAAACTTTTTTTTGAGACGCAGTCCATAATATACAATAATCTATCTCTTGCATACGGAAATTAGTATGTGTTAGAAAAAAACTCACACCTTTCATCTCTACACAAAAAGAATTCTACTCTTTCCATGTAGTAGGTCCAAAAAAAAAAAAACTTTCCCCTTCGACCAATTCTTCTTTTTCATCATCATCATTCCCGCATGATTCTCTTTCATTCCCTCTTCCTCGCTTGGGTGATTTCTTTCTCTTTCTCTCTCTCTACTTCTCACACAAATGTATTTGATTGAATGGTTCCTCTCCTCCAAAAAAAACGTACATGAAGCTGGGCTTAAGAACTAAAATCTGAGTGAAATCTTCCTTGGGAACAGAAGTGACTCTGTTGACGCTTTTTTTTTCTTGTGTGATAATTTATTTCCTTTTTAAAGCTCCGTTAACGCAAATCCATTTCTGGCGTTTCAAGGTCATATACTACTACTACTACACTGCTGCTGCTAATACCACTGGTAGTACTACCCCCTCTCCGTATTATCAATTGTTGTACTGCTATACATATGTGTTCCCTTATACAGAAATAAATCCCTTATTCTGTTCATACATGCGCATCCTCTCCCCTTTCTCCTATGCAAAATGACTAAATGTTTGACTATAAAAAAATATATTTATATACATATATTACATATACATAAGTACAATTTCCAGCACGCAGAGATGAACAGTTTTAGATTCTTAAGCCGAGTGTATTACGTGTTTGCCGCTTCCTGCATATTTCTTTCTGTGTAATACCATAACAAAATCCCTCTGTCCTTTCTTTGGCCGTTGAACAGTATTTTAAATGTATATGTTATAATAACCTATACTTTATATGGACATTGTTGATTGTTGTTTCCCTCGTGTTTTCTATCATATAAGTCTGTTGTTTCTTCCGTCTTTACTGGATGGCACACAAGGAAATCCGAAAGAACAACTGCTATTTTCTCTATTTTGTCAGATATATTTTATATACACACACATTTGTTATACATGAAGTGGAGTAGGCACACCTATAAATTTCCATGACACATTCCTACAAGCGCTTTTACCCAGGTATTTTTTTCTAGTGTTTTTAATGTCCATAATAAAATCCCAGAAATTCCCACAAGGATACCCTGGGACACAGAATGGCAGGATTAGGATGAGAAATATACGTGTTTAGGATGAGAGTTCTTACAAGGAAAAAATAGGAAAAGTTTATCTTGCATATAGCATATTCAAAATATCTTATTAATTAATTTGTCTTTATGATTTGCAATTTTGTGCGTAGTCAATGCCCAAAAAAAGTAGTAACTTCAAACTTCTTACATAAACGGGATGGATATTTTTTTCCACGAAAATAGGATTCAAAAAATATACACCCGAATTTCCACCACCTCCTCAGTGTTTATCTCCAACAAAAAAAAATAGTATAGGAATAGAAAAAAACAGAAATTTACTCCAGTCACACGTAAGTCCACGTTAAGAGAATTGGTAAAAAAAAAACATGGTGAATACAATGTCATAGAATATTATTTTATGGCTGTCTTGCTATGTAACTTTGGAAGAGAAAAAAAACCCCGGAGAATGGACTGGATTGGTAAATGCCAAATAGTTTCTCACGCGATAAAGAAAAAGACTTTTTTTTTTCAGGGAAAAATACTATAAATTTTTGGGTAGTGTGAAATCTAACTCGTTTCCAGGAATGAAAGGGGAGAAAAAAAGTTTTAGTATGATGTACTCTGAGAGGGTGTAGGGAGAAGGAGGAAACGTCATGTAAGAGACAAATCTGTGAACCTTCCAAAAAATTTGATAATGGAGAGAGAAAGAGTGAGAGAGAACGTTCTACTGTTATGACTACTATGTAGTAGCAGTGTTTGTACTGCCACCGAAAGAATGACTACAGTAGCTTCTATGTTGAAAAGTTTCTATATACATACATACTTACATGAAGAAGGACGCTTAAAAGCAAATCCAAGTAAACTGCATAGGAGGTTTTGCCTGTGGGGGGAAGGAAAGGGAAAGAAAGTATAAAAATAAGTAGTCCATTTCGGTTCTCAAGGACTTTCTCCTCCCGTACATATATATGTGTATATATGTATATATGGGGATCATCTATAACCTTTCTCTCTCTCTTACACACTCTCTCTGTCTTTCTTTCTCTCTCTCTCTCTCTCTCTCTCTCTCTCTCTTTCCTCTCTTTCTTTGCCTCCTGCTTTCTCTCTCTTTCACTCTCGTTCTCTCTATTTCCCTCCGTATTTCTCCGTCGTCTCCCCCTAAGCGGTTATACAGATTCACTTCTTCTTTGGCCGATTTCTCTCCTCTCTTCTCTGTTACGAAACACATGTCTCTGCACGTACATATAGGTGGATACTATCTCTAATCAATATGTATGTCTATACACACACATACGTACACACACACGCAATGTAATTTTCTCGGGGAAAAAAAGACATAAACTTTGATGCATTCAGTACAAAAAAATATATTCATGTATATGTATACCTCTTTCTCTGTCTCTCTCTTTCATCTTTCACTCTACCCATGACCTATTTATATAAATGTACATAAAAAAGGGGTAGTAGAGATACGAAACTGAAATGTAAGTAGCTGTCAGTGTACAAGTTGTTAACGAATGTATTCTGTAATTGTGCCCTTGATTGTGTTGTCTGTGAACCTGGTTTTCTCCTCTCCATCAAATGCTAAATGGCCCATGGAATGCAGGAGAAAGTAAGTCAGACTTCTCACTTTTCTCTCTCTCTCTCTTCTCTTGCTCTCTCTCTCTCTTTCTTTCTCTCTCTCTCTCTCTTACTTTCTCTCTCTCTTCTCGTGCTCTTTCTTTCTCGCTCTCTACAGCTTGCTTCCTGCCTCTCTTTCCGTTGAAAGGCTTCCGTGTTCGCTTCTTTTCTCAACAAATAATACTACAAGTGCTACTACTATTACAACTGTATCCAATTTCATTTGATTCTCTTGTCTCCTTTTTCTCCGCATTCAATTTCTCACTTTCTCTCTCTCTTCGTTTTCTCCTTTCCCCGACTATCTGTCTTCTTGCAGCAATTGTACTATGTACAACTTCTTTATGTCGTCAGTGTAGTTTCGTCTCTCCTCACCGTGTCACACAAGGAGGACTCACACGCATTGCGTTATGTGTGACGGGGCGAGAGGCAGGAAATTTACGAATTTCCTGTTTGCGAAAACGTGAAACATGTGGAAGGACAAGGTGGATGCGTTCCAAAGTATCTGTATCTACTTTTTTTTTGTCCTTCTCTGAGCAGGGGATGAAATTGTTTTTGTCTTCTTGTCCTTGTTGTCTCTACTACCAAGAAGTACCAATTGTATTACAGTACGAGGTGCAAATTATGTTTCTGGAACAAAAAAGGCCATGTTTATTTCTTCCACCCATGAATTTCTCGAACAATCGTAATGGATTGGAACCTCTGTATATTTTGTATACTTCACCGGATACTTTTTGTGTCACATTTCTCTTTCCATCTTCCTTTCTCTCTCTTTCTCTTTCTCCCTCTCTCTCTCTCTCTCTTCCTCACTCTCTCCACTGTCTATGTTTTGTCTGTGGGAAACGTCCTATTTCGCAGGGGGCTGATTGTATTTTAGTCGTCAACAAATTCTCTTGTTCCAAAGCTTTTTTTCTCTTTTATTTATGGAATCCTTTTCTTTCTCTGGCTTTTTCTCCCTGCTTCTCGCTTTCCCCCATATTTGATCCTACTTTTGCTTTTTCCCTCCCTGCGTTTCTAACCCTTGCTTTCTCCCACTTTCTACCTTCTGCTTTCTCCTTCTATCTCTTTCACTTGCTTTTTCCTCCTCTTTGTCTCTTTCACGTGCTTTCTCCTCTTCGTATTTTCTCGTTTACTTTCCCCATTCGCTTTTCCCGTTTGCTTCCTCCTTCTCTCTGTCTCTTCCACTAGCTTTCTCCTTTTCATTTGATTTCTCCCTCTCTCTTCCTCTCTGTCTCTCATGCTTCACACCATGCCGTAATGAAGAAATAAAAACAAACAGAAAATTGTTTCTGGCCTTGATTGCAAATTCAGCTATACACGAAAGACTTTTTTGTTCCTTGGTTTTTGTGCTGCTGCTTTCCCCTTCAGTTGTGTCGTGTATGTGCTTTCTCCCAAAGAATAGATATATGAGGTGAATCTTTCTCCCCTGAAATAGTTGCACGTAACCCCATAAACACCACCGAGCATGTGCTCTACATATGATAGCTTTCAATTTGTTTCCGTAGTAAATATACATCTTTTTGTGTATTTACGTGTTCTTTCTTTTCATTTCCATTTTTGACGCATCATGTTCCTTCTGCAGCTTGTATATGTCATATTCTGACATGTGCATATATGTATGTTAATCCCTCGTAATGTTCGGTGGTGGTGCTTTTTATGCACGGAAGTCACGAGGGTGCTTCATTTATGTTCTACGTGATTCGTATTTTTTTTTATTATGAGATTTCGTTTTAATACTGTTTTTTATTTGTTTGTTACCTACTTTGTTTTTTTAAACTTAAATTAGATCTCATTATTCAGAATGTATGAATATTTAATTTGTTCTGCGCTCACATTTACTTATTGTATATGTTAACACATAAGATATTTAAAAAAAATAGTTTTTCAGTGCAAGGTCCTGACTTGCACTTTTACATTGCGCTCGCTCTTTAATTCCTGTTCTTGCGTAGACATAACGGAAAGCTGAGAAATAATAATACAATTACTTAGATAAATAGATGAGTTTATAGTCTTTATACTATTATATATTTCTTACTATTACATCTACCACGTTTGTCATTTGACTCTTACTAATTAACCAATTTTGCCTCTCAAGTACTCTATTTGCCAACTTTAAAAGCTTTATTACAACGATTAATGAATACTTAACCGTACTAACTGAAAACTATTTTGAATGTCGTAGCAGGTTGAAAAGCCTGGGAAGTTCACGTTATTTTTTTTTTTTATTATGACGATAATAATCATCATCATGCCTTTCGCCTTCTTTCAATGGCAGAACACCAAGTGTTAGAAATTGTTTCAAAAACAAGCTGCTTCCTCTATATTTGTATACTCTAAAAAAAAGTAGCACAGAACGGTGCTTTTGCGTAAACTGGAATGTGTATATACTATAGCCGGAAAGGGAAACACTGCGTTTGACTATAAATAAGAACATAATATTTGTCTCTCGCCAAATCCCTTGAAAAAGCGCGTTTTACTGTACTACAAAGGAAAGTAACGGGGAAAGTTCTGTACAATGCCTAATGTCCGCATTGACCTTTATAAAAATCCAAGTTGGACGGGGGATAAAAAAAAAAGTTGAATGAAGTGCCGCCTGCTACCAAAATATTAAGCAGTACTTATGCCGATTCCGGGTCGGCCCCATTGCATTCATGGGAGCACACACAATTCCCTTGAAATAGTGGAATCTTGTATAATATTCTGAAGATTCGGGCCACTCCGGGTTTCTCTGGATTGACATCAGTCTATATTAGCTTTCTTTGCCCTAAAAACAAAAGTAAAAGAAATGTGCTCCCCAGTTATTTTTTTCTGTGTACAAATATGCGGTAAAAACAGTGGGTTTTATCGGAGTTTTCTTACCTCATGAACAATGGAGGGGGAAAGAATGAACAAGAACGGATGATCACAAGGTGCTCTTCATTAGTTTGTAAGCTCATTAGTCGCAGTAGTTATACATACAGACAAGTATGGTCACGATCCACAAACAATGAACGGTGATTCAGAGCTTGAAAGTAGGCTTTTGGGACATCACACACGCCTTCAGATTTTTATTCGCACAAAAAAAAAAAGCAATTGCTACCAGTGAATTTATAAAGGGATCTTTGGGAAATGATCAAATACTAACAAAGCGCTGTCCGACCAAATCATTAACGCGCGATGGTACAAATAAAAATTTTGCGCTCTTTGCAATGATCCATGCCCAAGATAGAACACAGGAATGGCGCGCTGTGAATAAATTCCAGTAATAATAACATTATAGATGTCTTAATGGCAATACAACACTATTTCCTTGCGGGAAAGGTCAGGTACTAACAACGCGCAAAACAAATGGCAAAAGACAAAAAGAAACAATTTTAGTGGTAGTGGAATACTTAATACTTGCTGTGCTCTTTGCAAAATTCTACTTAATTCTTCTTACTCTTCTATTATACTGTAATAGTGCAAAAGTAATGATTTTTTTTCTTTTATCTTATATAGTGGTGTAATGATATACTTTTTATTTTTATTTTCAAGAGAATGAGAGAGTTTCTTTAATAGCATGAATTTCTCTCTTTTTGGAGAGTTTCAATGTAATACGACGCGAGTATTATAAAACATTTTCACTTAATTCTTTCTCTTAAAAAAAATATTTTGCATCCACTAATATCAAAAGAAAGCCAAAATAAATAGAATTTAAAAAAAAAATTAATAATCTCACTTAGTCAAAGTGCTCTTATGTATTGTGTCAGTTGTATTACAGTTGTGGTGACTAAATTTCAGGCATTTGCTTGGTTCAGCGATCTCCTAGTAGAACATGCAGAAATCTTTTGGTCTCTCTTCGGCGTTGATATGGACCAGGTGTTAGCTGAGCAACCGCCGGACACTTGGGATGCCTTTCCACTCTTCCAAATCCTCAACGATTACCTACGTAGCGACGGTACTGCCAAAGCCCTTTCACCTTTTTTGTCTTGTTCTTAAAAGACCTTCACATGGTCTCTTTCAAACAATGTCAAGGTCATCCTACAGGCCTAAGCAAATCTAAGATTTGTCCTATTAAAAAAGAAAGAAGAAGAATGCCTACATATCGATCCTCTTAGGACCTTGCAGATGTGATTCCATGCAAATCCACCGGTTCTTCCGATTTTGCAAAGCCGGGCAGAAACCAGATTTTGCCCAAAAAAAAAAATCGGACACTGCGCAGTAGTAATGATGTGTAATCCCAAAATCTCCCCCAGAATTTGAGGCATTGAATTTTTCCAAACATTTTAACCTCCAAAAATTGCTGGATCAAATAAATCTTGGCCAGAAATTGGTTTGTTTTCCTGAGCTAGTTTTAACCTGAGCTACAGTTAAGACACTGCGTAGTAAAGGGGATGAAGATAAGCTGTTAATGATTGGATGCTGTTTTATTTTGCAGATAATTTAAAAAATGGTCGGTTTCATCAGCATTTACAAGACACATTTGCTCCACTAGTTGTTCGTTATGTCGATCTTATGGAATCGTCCATTGCTCAGTCAATTCATAAGGGGTTTGAGAAGGAGCGCTGGGAACTCATAGGGTAAGTTTCAGGAGTTTTTTTTGGGGGAGGGGGGGGAGACATTCAATGTGTTCGGAGAGACTATACTAAAATATTAGAGTGTCTAAAATTGAAGTTCTTTTTATTGACCTTGTTCCTTTGTTTTTTGATTCTCCCTTCATTATTATCCAGGAATGGTTGTGCAACATCAAAAGATCTTTTCTGGAAACTAGAAGCTCTTCAAAAGTTTATTCGGGAACTACATTGGCCCAATCCGGAATTTGGCTGCCATTTAGAGCAACGCTTAAAACTGATGGCCTGTGATATGATCGAGTCGTGTATTCAGAGGACGGAGTCATGTTTTCAGCAGTGGTTGAAAAAGGGCGTGACATTTAATTCCACGGACTATATAATTCCAACCGAAATGTGTGCCATGATCAACGTTATCCTAGACGCGAAAAACCAATCTTTCAACTTGTGTGCAGTTGACGGGATTGATGTGGTTCGTTACTACATGTTTTTATTTTTACACCATATATCCATACGTGCGTATATGTATATTATGTACATTATGTAGTAGTATATATAAAATAGTATAAAATTTCAAATCATTCATTTTCACTTGGAGCACTGGAAGCTTTTTTTATGGGGGATTTTTTTTTTTTAAACCAGAGAAGAATTCCCCTCCCGTGACCTTGGCTCACAAATGCATGCTTATATATGTATACACATATGTATATTTTTTCCTTGAGATTTTTCATGTGGTAACCTCCGTCATCCTTTGATTGAAAATTCTCTTTACAGCATCAATATCATACGAAAATCGATGATTTGATCGAGAAAACTTCGGCAGGAATGACTCAGGGTCTCATCGCAAAACTTGTTTCCGTACTCGAAAGTACCTTATCCAAATTATCACGTTACGACGAAGGCAGCCTTATTGGATCTATCTTGAGTTTTACCGTAAGTCCATTAAACTCCTCTTCTTCTATTTCTCTGGATTATTCCCAGAGGAAAATAATACTGGTATTTTTAGTGGCGAAAATACGCCAAATCATAAAACATTACTAAAAGCTTGTTTAATCTCATGGTGCTCCCCCCTTACAGAATGTCTCGGGCTCAGGAAAGGAATTAGGACAAGCTTACGTCAATTTTACAAGTAACTGTATAGATCAAATACGTAACAAAGTTAATGATGATATTTGGATCCTAAATTTCTTTGAGGTGAGCTGTCTTCCTCGGAGAAGAAAAATTTAATACGAAAAATGAATACTATTATTATGCCTTTCCTTTTTAATGGCATTTTACAAGCCCTAAACACATGTATAATTCTCTGTAAATCTTAGCTATGGTACACCAGTCAAATGCAGATGCTATGTACATGGCTTTCGGAAAGATTAGACCATTCCTTACATCCTTACCAGTGCACTTGCCTCTTTCATGTTGTACGGGTAAGTGTCCTTTCTCTTTTCATTCTTGAACGAGTCTAAAATTCTTAGAGAAAACTTATATTTTCAACAATTTTCTAAAAATAATTCCGAACTTTTAATCAAAAGTAGCAAAAGCGGTGTACACATGTAGCTGATCCCGTGATACCGTACTCGTGTATAGCGCATTTGTTTTTAGAAAAGACTCAAAACGGACTTAATCTGGTTTGTGTGACAATTAAATCATACGGAAATAAAATATTTAAAAAAATGTATTTTCCTCTTTCAGAAACTATATTCTCATTTTGAACTCCAAGGCGTCATGGAGGATAAACTAAATAGTAGGACCTATCAGACGGTGTCCCAGAGGATGAATACAGAGGACGCCACCTGTGCTCTCACCATGGGCTCCAGAAGGGATGATGATGGAGAGTAAGATCCTGGAACTTAATTTATTTCTCGTATCTATAGTATTTAATATTTTTAAATTAATAAAATAATGATAAAAATTTGACGTTTAAAATTGACCAAAAATCTAACTATGTTTTCTTAACCCTTTCCTTTTCTAATCCAACTTCATCCTGAATAATTAGAGCTGCCGACGGTGGGGATGAAGAAGTTGCCAGCAAGCCTACAAAGACCACAATCCATGTGGCTGGAGGAGATGATGGGATTGCTGCCAAGCTCACAACAGCTACCTCGAGTGCCGTAGGGAAAGTTGGAAGTATTGTAGGGAAAGGATTGGGAGGATTAACATCCAAGTTAGGCAGCGGGTCCTGGTTCTAACTTTGTTGACATTTTATGTAATTCTTCTGACCTTTTAAACCCTGTAAAAAAAACGAAAAAACATGCAAAAAAAAAAAAAAGAAAAAAATATTCCACACGCTCTCAAATCTTATAGTATCTATCACTCTTTCTCTCTATCTCTCTATCACCCTACGGAATCACTCAACGCTACAGAAAACTATTATAAAGTTGCAAAACAATACACTCAGAAAAAAAACTACATTCAGAAAAAAAAAATTGGCGAAAAATGAAATATGTAAAAGAAAATGTTATATATTATAAAATGCATTCTCATGCTTGTTGAAAAATTATATTATATTGGGGAGAGGATCCAATCCATATCTTTGCCGAGCTCACATGTCTTCGTGCATCGAAGTAAATAACAAAGTTACGAAAGAAACCTGAAACACGTAAATTAAACGGATTGGAACTTACTACACAATGTATCCATTATAATAACAGGAAGAAAACTTTAGCAATATAATAAGCTTATGCGAAAAAAACTTGTATAATGAGTGAGAAAAAAATCAGTGAAACATGGATAATCTTCTCGATAATCACAATCAAAAGATCCAAGGTATCAAAAAAAAATTAACTAAAACAAATGCATATAATGTACACAATAACAATGAAAGGAAATGTTAGTGCACCTACTATAAACTGTTGGAAGCTTCTTTCGTAGGCGGAAAAAAAAATTAAACAAAAAATTTGCAAAACGGAAACATTTTTCCCGATATCACTTACTCTGCTGTACCTCCCGCGTTTGCTATACAAAAAATGCCTCTATGTCCTACAAAAACGCAAACTCTCATATTGAGACAAATATTTACGCTGATAATTAATAGGCGAAATCTAAAAAAAATGTTAAAAACTTCTACAAACTCATGTTTAAAAAAATTCTTCACTTCTCAAACACTCAAACAAACAAAAATTATGGTCGGCATAAATTTTTTTTGACAGCTGTAATAACTTTTCCATGTGTAACTTTTATGTCGCCCTTCTCATTCCAGCACACATTTGTGTGTACATACACATTTGTGTCTAACAAAGTCATACAGTACACAGGATGCATTCGGCTGAAATTTTAATAATATTTAAAACATTTGCAACAGGCAAAATAACACAACAGACACTTTGTAGAAGAAGAGGAACAACCGGAAGGAAGTTTTTAATATTGCGCAGGAAAAAGAATTTGAAAGAACTAAAAAAATTCCTATGTAGTACATTTTAAAAAATTGAAGGAAAAGTCAAAGCCTATTATGTACTTCTATCCCGCCTCTATGGAAAGAAAAAGGAAATTCTGACTATTATAGTTCAAAAGTACCTCAACCCAAAAAAAAAACAAAATATATACTACTACTAATAACGATTATAAATTTATAGATAATAAACCAAAAAAGTATATATATATCTAAAAAAAATATATATATTCATGCATGCGTCCATATTAAAAAAGGAAAACAGAAATGAGAGAAAAAAAGAATCCATTTGCGAGAACATCGTTGTTACCAGATTTTAAGAAAAGAAAAGAAAGAGTTGAGTTGAAATAATAACTAAACAACCCAGACATAAAAATGAAAACGAACGACATTTAATCTGAGGAAGAGGAGAAAAAATAATAATAAAAAACGTATTATGTAATTGATTAAAAAAATTGAGTCTCTAATAGGATCCACAAAGACTACTATGCCTATGCCTGATTATTAAGTCCGCACAGAAAAAAACATACTATACTATACAATTACTAATAATTATTATGTACGCGTACGTAGTTGGGGAAAGGGGAAGAAGAAGAAAAAATAATCTCTTTACCAAATAATTTTACCATCATTATCATAATTACTAAACCAATTGTTCAAGAAGAGATGAAAATACAAGTTCAGAGAAAAAAAAATATTTAAAAAAAATTATAGGAAGGCTCACCTGAAAATAATTTAACAAAAAAAACAAGGAACGAATAATGTATTATTGACAACATACTGAATGGAGCAAAAAATAAAATGGGAGAAAATTAAAAGAAAGAAAAAACAAATAAAATAAACTAATAAAAAAAATTGCAGAGCAATCAGGGTGAGTCCAATGGCCAATGGTTGTTGATTTCCAGCTCCACAAGTACCGTAGTGTCTTACTAATTTTTTGATTCCATATTCGTTAAAAGTGTTTATGTGTATGTATTTTTTACAATATATTTGCTGTAAAAAATTTAAAAAAACTTGTTAGCTCAATGTTAAGAGTTTATTCCAAAAAAAAGAATAATAATTATTCATAATTAATTAATTAACAAATATTAATAAATAACACAAAAAATATTGTATGTATCTTTATCCCCCCAACCCCTCCAGTCTCATCCAGCCGTCGACCGGCAAATCTTTTTTGCAAAAAAAGCAGACTGAGGATTGTAGGGCAAAGTCCATTTTATTGATTAACAAAAAATATAAATAACCAAAAAAAAAGGTACGTTTTGACATTTAACGATTATTAGTGTCTGTACATAATGTATATATAAATGCAGTATTGTGTAGCGGAAAAACAATTAACGAAAAAAGATGTGAAAGAGAATGCAAATAAGACGAAAAAAACAATGTGTAAAGCAAGCGGTGAAACATTTTACGAAAAAAATCGCAGTTCAATTATTCGTATAATAATATATCATTATTATTAATATTATTTAAGAAATTTATTTTGTCCTGCTTGTGGGAAACATGTAGTTTGAGAGTGAGACCACGTAATAAGACGGGAAAAAAGTTGAAAAACAAAACGAACGCAAATTAAACACTATTACTAATTTTAAAAAAACAATTATACAACGTCGCAAAACATTTTTCGTCTTCAGAATAAACAAAAAAAAGGCATATTTAAAAGGTTGAAATCTTCGATTACATAAAAATTATAAATGCTGCAATCCTGACAATATTAATAAAAAAAAGTTACTCCTTTTTAAATAGATGTGCGTACTACTGTGAGTCAGTACTTGTTACTTGCAGTGGCAAATAAAGAATATGTAATGACAAATTTTAGGGGAATAATACATTACTTATTTTTGTTTCACATGCTCTCCGTGACTGCATTTACTTTCGGAAGAACAAAAAAAAAATTACATGTTGTTGTTGGTGCATTGCAGTAATAATAACAATGATATTACATGTTGTTATTAGCTAACAAATTTTTTATTAAGTAATTAGCAAGACGAAAAGAGCGCATTATAATGTATTACTAATAATTATTATTATTATGATTATTATTACGAACGTGATCGAACGCCCACATATATTTCCAGACCAGAGAACCAATAATAAAAAAAAATTGCACTCTACTGTTTAAAAAAATCCTTTTGAACGTTACATGTTAAACTATTATTATCGTTATTACTATGAAAATCTATGGGCATGGAATTGTTAAGATATAATAAAGAAATGAATAACGAAATCATTTACTCTCTTCAAAATATAATTTCTCCTAAACAAAAAACGTCGTCATCCATCATCATATTACACAGTATTTGAACAGACGTACAAGGTTCCTTCAGTTCCCTTTAAAGATGCTCCACTTAACACACATATTTTTCAAAATAAACCTTTCGCTTTCACTTCTGGAATACGTAAAAATTCACGTACGATAAAATATTGGCAATTACTACTGCCGTTGGTTCAAATCAAGTATAGCATTCTCACCTTTTCTCCACGAACAGAGTCTTATTCATCCCCTTTGAATAATGTTTTACAGTATGTACATGCACCAAGCTTATCAATGCAGAAGGACACAATGCATACCTATAATATATTTATAAATAACTCAACAAAATATACCGACCAGATTCCAGCTCTTTATCCTATACTTTTATTTTTCATCAGATTTTTAAGAATACATTAACGAATTTTACGTAGTACACACATAATTTTTTCATTTGCTTAAATTCATAAAATGCTATTTGTCTTAGTCGCAAGCATTAAGGCCGGTAGGGATTAGGTAAAGGATTTAGTATGTGACGACTAAAGGAATATATCCAAGATACACAAGGCAGTGAATGCCGTTTCAATATGCTTTTTACACATATGGTACTTAGCACTTATACAATGGTTGTAATTTTTAATTTGCAGGTAGAATATATATCCATTTAATAGGGACAGTGACACCCAAAGCTCGTACTGATTTCTTTTTTGTGCATTTAGGTATATTTACGGGTATTATTACATATTATGGAATTTAGTGTATATGTGTGTATATCAGAATATGGAGAACCTTCTATGTGCACGTAGATTAAACCTACTATATTTATTTTCTAGTGCTACATTTCACCGGGAATGAGGAAAAAGCAAACAGAAGCGCCTTTGAATGCGCAAAAAGACTTTCTCCACCTCATCTCTATCTGTACTAGAGACTATAATAAGGGAATTAAGGTCGTATATACTGTACATTTAAATTCTTTTCCACAGCGATTAAACAATACATGATATTTTACAGGATTTTTCATTTTTTGACCTTTCACTCATTTTTGGGAGCAACACACTAAGATTAATAGTATCTGTAAGTATGCATGTTTATGTACAAATTACATATACATTTAAATACAAAGAAGTGAAACAACCATTTCCCTGTGAAAGGGATGGTAGGACAACGCTTCTGAAGGACGGATTTGATAAGAATTTTCCCACAAGACCACTTCATACGATTTTAACATCTATACTACTCAGATCTCATTAAAATTATAATTGTAGTCTTTAGGAAAACCGTAATTAAATAGACTCTATGAGCCTTACACTAATTTCTAATTACTAAATTGTCTACACATTGCTCATGATTCTATGAGCATTTACATTATAATAAAATGTACATATGTATATATGCATATACATACATGCGAATTCACAATTTATATACAAGATACAGCCATTTCGCAATTCGGAACCGGGAAGAGAAAATAATCTTGGCCACGTGCATTGACCAATTCATAAAGCATACAATGGAAATGTGAGAGTGAAAAACAGCAGGAAGGATATTATTGAGATTTGACTTGTGCTTTACGTGCTACGGACGCTCAGGAGATCATTGTTGTACACTAAAATTTCGGAAGCATGTCTGAAAGGCTTCTGCCTTAAGTCCATAAGATAATTAGCGCTTCATTTTAGGTTTGATGCTGGCAAATGGCACAAAGATATTGCTGGCATTAGTGCAATTTTTCCCCGCCTAACCTCCAATTATGTAGTTGGTGAATGGGTGAATATCAACAATAATTTCCTTACATCGTACCCTTAATTTGATGTTTTGTCAAAGAGGTATTCATCTACTTATATTGTGCATGTCTAATATAATGTTATAATAAGAGTAAGGAAAGGAAAGAGGAACAAAGTGTGAAAATGGTACTAAAAAAAACGCTGCAATTCCTTCCAGTGTGATGGATGACTGGGGCGGTTGCAAAAATTGGATCAATCCTCTCCCCTTCACTTCCGGTCTACGGGAAGTGGAAAGGTGCGAAATCATCCTTGCAGAGAACGCCTCTGTTCCTGCAAAATGCTGGACCTGTTGCAAGTTGAAAAAAAAAAAATTAATCACCATCACATTATAAAGGAGATGAACTGATCATTATTTTTTCGTGTTGAAAGGGATCACGAGATGAATAATAATTAACAAAATGCAATAATTAGAGAGAATACAAGAATGTACGTACCAATTACCCCTTGACGTGGACAACAGCCTGCCTTCCTGCATTGTAAGTGCTCATTTATTCTCCAAGCGTACTCTGAATTCACCGTCGGGGGACGGCACCATCTGTACTCGGGTAGTCCTAAAGAAAGAAGCAGAATTTCGTGTAAAATAATAAATGATGCATAATTACGAGCCACAATAAGTCGGCTTACATATCAGGTCAAAGGATGCAAAAAATACGATTTAAATCCCCACCATGAATAATTATGTATCAGGTTAATTAAATGAATTTAAATTCTCACCAGAGTCCCAGCGGTTCCTAAGGTAGCCAGCAGCCCCCTGGCCTTCGTGGCTCAAGCCTGGAATTTATAGGAAGACCTCAGTTTAAATTATTATAAAGGATAATACAACTGGTTTACTCCTTAATCCTTCATTGCACAATATTTGAAAATCAAGCCGAAAAAAAAAATTAATCGCCGATACCCCCAAAATGACTTGCATGTAAATAGTTTCTAACAAATGAAACTTGCCTCATTATTCCCGGAGAGTTAAGACAAGGTTGGGAGAGGAAATTAAAAGTACAATTGCTTTTAATTTGTACACCATTTTAAAAAAAATCACACCATTTTCCAGACAACTTCACACACCACCGTCCCGGCTCCGACTGGAGCACGGCTTGATTACAATGTATAAATAAGGGTAAAGAGCGACAGGTATGCTCAAAAACCCTCCCCAATATAGTTTTGTACCAGGGAAGTGCAAGGCACCATTTGGAGACAGGTGGATCTTCAACGGGGAATATAAAGATGTAATAATATGGAAGGAAATGTATGGGGGAAGCAGGTGCATTGGAAAAACATTTACCCCAAGCACAACCACAAGCATCACTATAGTTACAATAGCAATAACAGAGTACCCCCGAACTGTATTGATGCAATTCTTATAATAAAAAAATGTATTTTGTATAGGCTCAAAGTATCCCCTAATAACCTCTACGCACGTACAACGGTAAAAAAAAAACGACCAGCACAAATTCCCCCATTGTTTCCATTTCACAGGGGAGATACCAACTAAAAAATATACAAATGTTCTTTTTACCATCTTTTACATATCCGCAGCTCTTCACCTCTCAACCAACTCCGCTTTACTTCACGGCATGAGCCTCCCAATTTTAACCTTTTCATATTAGCATTACTCATTTTTCTCATTTGTAATATTCTCCAAGTAACTATATCACTATATGAGGGTGAAAGTTGGGTCTGATTCCTCATGCTCTTAATGGGAGTTCAATTTTAATATTAAACAGTGAAATTCAATCTTGGTTCCATACTAGCTCAAAATTATAAATGGCTCAAATACATATATTCACAAAGCCGGGTAGTTTTTATTGCGGCTGCCGACAAAAAATTTTTGCACACAATCCTGTTGGAGTTAATACCTGAACAGATGAAGCACAAGGCTTATCCGCATCATGTTTGTATTTGTCTTTTTTTTTTGTACTTTTTTTGACATGCATTCAAATTGCGAAGGTATATCAATGAACGACAGAACAATCACTAAATTCGAATGGATAAATAAAATCTACCATCAGAATACCATTTTGTAGGCAATGGAAGGAGAATTTGTCGTACATTAAAAAAGAAGGCACGCATAATGAACACATTTTTCGGATACATTCTATTAGTAGTAAGTATATAGCATTTAAAAATAAATCCGTTTCAATGCGTACATAGAAAAGAATAACAGTTAATGTATACTTCAAGCGGGCTAAGGGGCAATTCCTAATGCGTAAACTGCAATTGGAAAGTCATACGGAAATATCAGGATGAAGTATATATATTCGGGAAAAAAGTAAGTAATGGAAATGCTCGAGGGTCACTAATTGGCATTTTGGGACTATAAAGCACCCTTTCCCTCTCCCAAACTGGCGTGTACAAATTGCTTCCTTTCTCCCCTCACACGCTTTCTGTCTCTCTCTATCTCTCCCTCCCGTTCTGCTTCTCTTTCAGCTATTAAGGAATTATTTTCCCCAGGATTTCCTCTACATGAAGTAAAATTTACCAACTCATCCACATTCATGGTCAGTCCGAGAAATATGATACATCCGAACATGTAAAGGGTCCAACTTAAAAGATAGGAAAACCCCTCAAAATCAAGAAACGGACACAGGTTCGACTATAGCATAATTGTACCCGGAAACCAAATACACACACTGGAATGACCATTGATGCGTGCAAAGCCACCTGGGAGGTTGAGAAAGGCGAAAAACAAAATCCCAGGGATTTATGATTACTTACCACAACATGGTAGGAGGCCTTTAATCCTTGATTTATATGTGACTGTGGGCAGTAGGATGATTGTACATTATGCGACTTATAACACACGGACGTGCGGGGGGGGGGGAGAAAAAACATTAAGCGTTCAAGCATCTCCCTCCTTGATGGATCTGTTACAAGTTACGGGTGGAGTAAATAATCGCCCTCTAACCCCCTCCGACTATTGTATTTCCCCGGTAGAGGCAAAGCCGAGGGTTCTTCCCCTCCCTTCTTGCCCAACTCAAAATGACTACAAATGGTACAAGGCCTTTTCCCACACACCTGTGTATTTCTACGGCTTCTTCAATCAAAGTTCTTTGTAGGACTCAAATTAATTCCCTTACTTTTGTTAGCTCCTATAATTGGGCACATATGAAAAAATAAATTATCCACCCAGTTCTACCCTCTCTTCTTGCTATTGTCTCACGTGGGATACAAAAAAAACAAGTTGCTTCACTCCCGTCTCCTCCTAATTAAAATGGTACGTATAGTCAAACAAAATAAAAACCTTGTGGAAAGGTTACTGGAAGAAAACCACGAGGTGTACATTACAAAAGAGATTTTTATGGAAACTAATAGTTATGTAAAAGACAATCACTTTTTATTGTACCTATTCCATGACATAATTGCGACTCATATGTGAGCACATGTAAATGCATGCTTCCCTTTTGACTCAAGAACACGAAGGTACGTTAGAAAAGAAGCAGGCAATAGAAATAGAAGGTGAGAGGTTTTTTTTTAAGGATTCTTAATTGAACCTGACTTTCGCCACATGTCAATGTAGGTAAAATGCTGAGTGGTTGTGCGTCATTTTTGTAACCAAAATAAAAATATATTTGGTTCTATACAAAGATTTTGCCACGTTATCAATACAATAGCATTTCAGGGGAACAAATGTGAGAGGCTTACCTTGATAAATAAGAGCTTTCTGACAGTCCGGCACACATTTCATGGGTATGGTAGGATCCTAATAATAGGTACAAAGGTGAGGATTTCAATACCTACATACATATTTAATATTGCATGGAAGGAATTTCCAAAGAAAAATAATTTTCGTCCAGGAACTTTTGTAGAGGAAAGCCTTACTTGAATGCACTCATCGCAACAACCTGGAGTGCGTTGTGCGTCGTCATTACGACAGCAGAAATTAGCTGGGTAAGGATTAGTTTCGGGACAACAGACAGGAGGTGTCGGCCACTTCATGGGAGGCACCTGGCAGTACTTGAAGTATTCATCCTACAGGGGAAAATGTGGTCAAATACAATGTCGAGAGACGATTTCTAAAAATATTTTTGTTCATTTCTTCATTTTCTTAAAATCTTGCTTACTTACCAAACTGTCCATAAGCTTCCGAGACAATCTGAAAAAATTTGGAAATACATACACGCATCAATACTTGTGTTTCTTTAGGGTAATGTAGGTTAAGGATGTATAAAAAAGAGAAAGCATGAGATACTTTGAAGGCAATTTTTTTTACAATCACCCCCATATTTTTTCGCCACCTGAGCAAATATTCAAGGCTTTGTTTCAAAAGAATTCTTTCGCACATAGACCATGAAAGGCTAAAATAAATAGGGAAAGTTCAAGAAGTAGGTGATGTTATGGACAAAACCCTGGTCATTATTCCTACTCTCCCATGAAACTTTCTCCGTAAGGTTTCCGGGTCTGTCCCGTGGATTATTGACCATCGTTTTTATATGTCGATCGCAAATATTTTGATGGTATGGAGTACCAATTTACTCCTATTATGTAGTCGGGTATTCTCTAACTTTCTCATTTGGTCATCGGCAGCTAGTCATTTCTTACCACCTCCCAGAAGGGGAAGTTATACACGCATTAGAAAAGAAAGTACACAGGGGGAAAAAAATCCTTCCTGTCGGTCTACATCCTGCTTGCGTGCCTCTGTTGTTTGTTCTCTTGTCATAAAAGGGTGTTCTAAAAAAATCTAAATGCGTTCCTCTATTGATGGAAAAGTCAAGTGTGAGCGGAGACAAGAGCGTGTGCTTCCTGAGCTATTACGGGTGCGAAAAGTGTGTAACACCGGCTATGGTAGATATTTCTGTCCGAAAGTATGCAAAAAAAAGTGTATGTAAATGTTCTTGTGCTTATGGTCCAACTTTCAAAGACTTATTTATGTCAATAGGAGCAGTACCATATATAAAACTTTTAATGCCACTAAAATCTAAAAAAAAATCCTTTTTGTGCATACACATAATAAGAAAATATTTGTAGCGTATGAGTCATTTACAAGGATTAATGCCAATTAAGCATTATTGTTGCTCGTAGTAAATAAAGAAAGAAGGAAAGGTTTAGAAAATCAACCCAAAGCCAAGAATTGTAGCTTTCCGAATTGCTACTTCCCAAATTCTTCCCTCAAAAATCCCTGCTATTCTGCGAGTTTGAAAGAGTTGGAACATTGTCCCATGGTATCTTATGGGAACCACTCGCAAATTTTACTGTTACTGTTGATACAAATGAGAACCATGATATTTTAAGGCGCATACAGAAAAACCCAAAATAGGTAGAACGATATAGCAGGTATGCCTATTTTTTTCTATAAAGTACCGCTGAGAAAAATAAGGCATTGTGGGTGGGCATAATGAAGGGAATTCTCAATAAAAATTATGATTCTTATGTTTTCCCTGGAAAGTTCTTTGTTCCTGATACTGAAATGTAAGAAAAAAAACGGAATAGAATGCGAATCAATTGGGCTACAGACCATCGCGTCAAGTTCTCACACCACAACCAACCGTTACGGGAAGGCACCTTTGTGTTCTTTGTACTGTTTTTAGGTCACACTTCGAACTATTATCTTCTAGCTGTCCCATCTCTCTGTCCTACGGGTGCTTCCTTTACACCTTATTGTTACAAGACCCCCAAAGACATTGAATAAAATTGTCTTTTGACAAACCAATAATTTACTAAAAAAACAGGTGATTAATTAGTGGAATAAGAATACACCCATATGGAATAAAAAACATGCTTCCATGAAGCAAGAAATAATTTGTGTTAAAGTACAAAAACGAAAGTTGTGTACTAAGCAAAAATGTAACTAACTCTTTTTTATCGTCGCAAATGGCTTTCACCCTGCAACAAATGGGATCCAAATTCTGGTTCCATATTAAATCCTGTAAACACATAAAAATCCGTAATTTATCATTACTATCTGGCAAAAGATGGTTCAAAAGATAGCTCAAATCCAAAAAAAAAATTAACATAAAAATACATTTTTGTACTATCTAAAAATCCAAACTTACCCTGTTGGCTTTGTACCACATTTCCTTGGCGAGGCCCTCCTTGTCCACACATTCTCGGTGGATGTTTGATGACGTTACGTCGAACATGGTTATGGAGTCTGGACGAAAACTAGTATTTGACGCTTATTTAAATAAGTAGCTTGGGTGAATTATTGTACTTGCTGGATACCTCCTTGATTAAATTGGTGACTATTAATGGTGGGGGGCTATTAAAATTAGACAATAATTAAGAACGTATAATGGTACTTGAGAGAGCTCAACAGCAATAACAATTAAGGAATTACAATTACTCAAATCTTACGATAATTCTAACAAACAATTACAGTATTTTATGGGTAATCGGGTAAACGAAACAAATCTTAGAACTCTACAAGCTATTTCCTAGTGGCTATTGCTGGGGGATTAAAAATGGGGTATTTCTTAGGTGGTAATAGGAAATAAACTAACACTAGCTGAAGGTAAGGTAGGTAAAGTGGTAAGACTAAAAAGAAGGAGATTGACTCAATAACAACTTACTAGCTAGGTGCTACGAAGGAGAATGGAAGGAAGGAAGGGTTAAAACTAGCATCTACCTGGCAAATGTTCTCTCTCTCTCTCTCTCTCTCTCTTTCTCTCTATGCCCCAATAATATAAATATCTCCTAGAATAAAGTGAACGTCGCGTCGTCAATCGTCAAGCACTTTTCCTTTGCTTGAATCACAGCTGATGAAGCACTAAAAAATGTAAAAAAAAAACATTATACCCCTATTTTTTCGTCTAGTGTCCTTCCCTTCTCTCAGCCGGTCGGACGGACGCGACACAGACCTTTTAAAACTTGGTGGATGAATGAATGACGTGAGAATACAGAAACCGGGTGAAGTTTTTTCTGTCTGACTACGTCAGAAGAAATTAAGTAATACAATGTTTTTTTTATGACGCCGAACTATTCGTATGGTTTGGCGTATTTAGTGACAATAAAGGTTAGAATCAAGATTAACCGATAGTCCCCTCCATAACAACAGCTGCAATCCTGTAAATATTTTCCTTGAGATGATGGGAATGTGAATGGAAAACGGACGTTATTATATTGTATATACAAAAATACAATCTACCATTTTTTTTATTGTTCCGGCACCAAGTCTTGAGGTGAAAAAGATGGGGAGATGCGATACTGTGGAAATCCCGGGATTTTTTCTCTATTAAATGTCATGTTGAAAAGGCAATGGTGAAGAATCCGGTGAATAGAAACTCTCCCACCTTGAACCACATTCCAATTCCTGCTGATTCCCTTGTTATCATTATCCACGTTTTTTTTTCGTTCCCCATAGGAATGAATGAAATTGCATTCAAGAATTTCAAGAGCAAACAGTAATATCCTCCTTTTCATCACACTCCTCCAGGTACAGTCACAACATTTCGGGGAAGTCAATCTATTGGATCTATTCTGATTGTGTCCAGCATAAGTACTGTGACGGAGAGCTATTTTTTTCCGGGATTCCCCCCCTCTTTCTCAGCATGTGCATAACCGTAGAAAATAATAGGTTGGCATTGGTCGGAGATGGCTTTTGCAAAACAAGTACAAGTATCATCTAGTTTTTTTCTACGACCACCCAAAAACGGGTAGTGCAAAAATAAGGATGTCATTAAAAGTATTGACGAAACTTGTTTCAAATGCATATCCATTTTTATTTTTCCCTTCAAGTGTATACAAAAGAGAGATTGTATCAACGCGAGTGGGTAGTAGGGTTAACAAATAGTATAACAAAATTTAAACTTGCATTTTGTAAACATTGCAAGAATGTAACAATCAATATGAGAGGTGGAAGGAGCTGTAGGCTTTCCTTTGCTTTTTTTTCAACACTGCACGCAGCATTATGTAATCATCGCATTGATTTCCTGCTAGCTCACTCCTTTTTTTTTTGCTAGCAGTAAGGACTAGAATAATTCCCGGTGTATTTTTTTTACATGTCAATTACCGTAAAATAAAGTGTCACATTTACATAAGAATAATTGCTTCTTATGTAATGTAAAAATACCCGTGGACTAATGAATACGGTAAATAAAAGGAAATATGTACTACATCCACAGCAAACAGATCTGCAAAAATTCCGGGGGAACAACGCAGAGGGACTTAATCTTCCTGGTCGAGAGGAATATTCTACATAGAATTTAATGTCCATTCTACATCATTTACATCATTATGTCTCTGATGTATCCGTAGACATCCATAGGTAACTTATTTCCAACTTGGTAAGTGCATCAAATAGAGAGAATGGGCATTTCCATATACGTACATATGTCTTTCCTCCAATACTTCAATGCGTACAGTACATACATGGCAAGTGATCAATTTTTTCGTAATATTGCATTCTCAGTTGTTAAAAGAACATGCAATAAGATAGGCAACTTGGTATAAAAGACACAAAGTCAATAATCTGTCTTTTCCATGGACAACAATCACTTATCAGATATTCCTAATGGTATAGACAATGCATACTTCAAAAACAAAATTGTAGTGAGGCATACAAATGCGGTAAATGTCTTAATAACGCAAAAAGGCCGATTTGCTTCAGTCATCAGTATCAAAAGGAAAATAAATAGCAAGACCAATTAATCGTAAAACAATTAGTAAGATGCAGAAGTCATCCAGGTACTTAACATCTTCTTATTGATCACGGTCCAATGAGCATGGTCTCGTAAACGTTTGAGCGTTTGACCTACATACAAAAAAAAAATGTGATGGTTCAGTGCAAGTTCAAAGACAGTGAAAGTATCCAGAAGAATCTTTTGCCAGTTGAATGTTTTAGATAAAAATCATCAATTTCATACTTACCTTATCCATTTATTGGCAACTACAGCATTTTTTCAGAAGAAAAAAAAGAAAAGAAAATGATAAAAACCACAATTATTTCTTGAACATTATAAACTTTCCAAAGGGAATATAAGCCAATTATATTTAATGACGTAATAAGGGAAATCGCGGCGTGACGGATATGAGTGAAAATACAATATTGTATGAGAAAAAATATCAACTTACCCCATTTATTTCCATATAATACGGGGCATCCACCGTGGAGAGAAAGCAAATCCATTTGGCCGTTAGCATTCAAATTGTGCCAAAATATGGCTGAGCCTTTAATGGGTCTGGTAACGACACCAAGTCGAGGGAAACCGGTCCCCCCTCCTCTCTCCACATCCGATAACTGCAACAATAGAGAGAAAAAATGTCTTCCAAATATTTGTCTTTGGTTGGAAGAATTTTCTTCAGAAATTGGGATAAAAATTTGAAACTGACACTTTTTTTTTACTTACATAAAACATGAAGGTTGCTATTCTGTCTCCCATCAAAAATTCCTCCTGGCTCATGGTTGGTACAAACTGAAATTCAAAGGCAGTATTTTCGGTCTTAACAAGTCTTCATGATAATTTTACACTATAATTACACACGTTTTCAGAAAATATGAACGTAAATTAAATATTAGCTACTTGTTGAACATTCACATTTTGTATACATATACATAATGTCCAACCAATAAGTACCTAAAATGATGATTCAATTGTAAGTGCAAACATTCTTTTATATTTTGGTTGGACAAAATGAAACAAAAATCTGAAAAAGGCATTTGCTTTTATGGGAAAACTCGAACAATTGCACCACAAAAAATTACAACTCACAGCGGGGTCAAACAAGGTGTCAAAATGGGGGTTGTAGTGTCCGCCAATCCCGTAGCTAGAGATCTGTAAATCTTCTGCCGAGTTCGCATCTACCACCTAGCACGTACAAACAACACAAATCACCGTATGTCAGAGCTTTTGGGCCAGGACTAGCAACCGTCATTCTTGGGTAAAATAATGTATTCTAACGAGTAGTAATGCATCAGTATAGGATAAGAAGAACATCTCAAACACACGCATACCTTGAGACCAGTTAGCTTTTCAATGATTGGTGGAATCCGACTCAAGATCTTGTCCTCAAATTCCGGCATCCAAGTCGTGGTGGACGTCCTCACTGCCGAAGAAATCTCCTTATTCTCCAGCGTCCCTTGAACTTTGGATCGGGCCATGGAAGGGGCGGCTTTGGTGAGGACGTGCCTTATCACGGAATCCGGAAGGACCTCA
This sequence comes from Disparrhopalites patrizii, assembly GCA_034698585.1. Lineage (NCBI taxonomy): Eukaryota > Metazoa > Arthropoda > Collembola > Symphypleona > Sminthuridae > Disparrhopalites > Disparrhopalites patrizii. The sequence continues at coordinate 14,261 of JAQGBT010000758.1, read as the reverse complement.
TAGATTTGCAATACCGGGGGATTCTTATGGAGCACTTCAACTTTGTATGGAGCCAAAATGAAATGCGGGGAACGTCGTCGTTCGTAGTAACAATGTAATTCCTTCTCAACGCTCGGGGACTGCAAAAGGAATTTAATCCACACAATTACACGGTGTCATTCAAATTCTATACAGGTACATTAACTGCATCAACCAATTTTAACGCAATTAGGCTTTCCTTAACGACTGCTGCCAAAACATTGGCAATCACCAGTAAATCGATTACACGCGTATGTATACATGCTGTTTTTTAAAGCGGCTACTTACCATCAGACGAGTGCCATTGCATAGAGCAGCAAAATTAATGAAATCCATCATGCTGGAATTTTTCATGTAAAGTGTGTAATTCTTCGTTGCCAGAGCACGCACCCGCTTCCCCCTATCAGTCAAATTTCGGTCCACAGCAGCATTGTAAACATATGGATTCCGTTCCGTGCGTTTACGATCAAGTTCAGCATTATGCTGTAAGAACAAAAAAAACCGAGGAAAAAGGGTTAAAGAGGGAAAAAAGATTAAGAAAAGGTAAACACATGAGGGATGTAGCTACAACCAAATAATGGTTTATACATCAAAAACTTATTCTTCCGGGACTAAATTGTGTGTCAAAAAAGATGTTAAATAGGGGGTTGGCAACAGCTTTTGTCCTGCACGCTTGGGCATCACTTGAACTCCATTCATTGTTAAGTGGTGCCGTGTGGGTTTTCACACATATGAAACTGGTTTGAGCTCATTACGGAAGAGACTAATTAATCACTGACTGACTACACAGATGAGCATTTAGTGAGGATGTGTTCTGGGTACATACCTGGCGAATTGCCTCTTGCAAAGCTTCGTGCACGAGGTGGGACTGAATGCTGGTGTCATTATCTTGAGTGGCCATCAAATAAGATTGCTCCAGCCATTCGATAGCCCGGGTGTACACATTAGATTTGAGGGAATACAAGCCCACGTGGTAGCAGTCGATTGCCAGTAACCCGGAATTGGTCCGGAGACCATTGAAACTTCCTTTGCTGAACTGTATAAACACATTTAAAAAAAAATTATTGCTTTATTCTATAAGCGATTCAAATCACAAAGGAAATTAAATGCCCTTGTGTCCCTGTAAAAGAATACTTACGTGGGCTATATCAACATCATACGCATCCTGAATCCGTAGTAAACCCTCAATGGCCCCATTCACATCATTGACTTTGGGCAGAACAATGCCTTTGCGAATCTTCTCCATCACTCGGGAAAATTCTGGAAGGTATTCAAGAACAAAATACGATTAATCATAAAAAATAATTTACTTAATCATAAAAATAATTTACTCCACTCACGGCCCATCTCTTTAAGCCCATAAAAAGGGCTTCGGTTTAAGGTAAGTTCATGAAACCAGGAGAAAAAAAATTGGCGATTACGTTTGTCATGGTCCTTCCTCAGATCTTTCTCAAAATCAAGGAGCTCCTTGGCATATCTCCTGATAAGCCGGTACGTCATGAGGGGATGAGAGGAAACCTTTTCCGCCAGCTTGTTGAGGTCCTTCTCATTGTTGTACACCGTCAGTTGCTTCGTGCTTGGAACCTCCGCCGCCTCCTCATTCTGGCCCTCCTCATCCACGGACATAGCCGGCAAGACACTTCTTTCGTAATCATTGAGGTACCTATATTGATTGTATTATTATTCGTATATGTATGTATACATTCAACATTTGACCAAAAGCTCAAAATTCTACCACAAAAAAAAAATTTGCTGACAACGATAATACGTATACTATCTGTATATGAATGGGAATTATGAACCTTCAAAAAAAGCATGCAAGTATTCATTATATAACACGATATTATTAATCGTGCTCCCTCCTAAATTACCACCTAACCTCTATACCACTAAAATACGGGAGGGAAATACCTTCAGATTCTTATGGAAGAGCCATTCTGTAAAATATTAGTAATTGAAAACTATTATCCGCACGTAAATTACCTTAATTGAAATTTATCTTCCCCTAAATTAAATGCTTCAGGGATGCTGTATTTGTATTTTTCTTAAACTCTCTCTCTCTCTCTCTCTCTCTCTCTCTCTCTCTCTCGTTCTCTTTGTGTTTAACGCAACTTGTATGTGAAAGCAATATTACCGCACTTTCGCGGTTGCTATGATTATTTGAGGTAACCAACCACGTTTTTTCCACTTCATAAATTTGGTGTCTAGTCCCTCACATGAATCCTCTACTTCTTACCAGCTACATAAATTTGCTGGTGTTATCACCAGCTACATAAATTTCCATTCTCCTCCCAAAAAAAATTGAGCTTGCGACAATAAATACCAGATTATTTCATGGTAGTCTTCATCGCGTTTTTTGTATCCCCAAAAACGTGTATACATATATGTGTGTATGTTCGTCCATAAACATGAAGGAACTGTTACAAAGATTTTGAATTTTTTTTTTCTGATTAACCCTACCTTTTTGCCAGGTGTAGCCGTCGTTCCAAATTGGTAACATATTCACTGAGTGCCGACACGATTTGCTGCTCCACGCGAGCTAGCTTCTGTAGCCCCACTAAGGACGTGTAGTAGTCATCTGTGGCCTGAGAGGAAGGGAGGTAGTTGACGAGGATGAGAATCAGGCTAATCCACACCATTTGGCATTGAAAGATCATTGAGATGGTGCACTTTATTTCCCTCCTTTTAAAACTATGGTCCTGAGTACCAGCACGCACATGCAAAGTTGGGGAGTTGTCTTAAGGTTTACCCCACACCAAAAAGTCCTCCTTCTTATTTAATACCGATTACTGGTTTTGTCACTCAAGTATGTAGGAAGAGCGTCAAAAAAACAAAGTGGCTGAAATTCTTGGTGATTAGTTTCTTCATTAATGACCACTTCTAATTAGTATTCCCACCAGGGTCGACAGTGTACTTCTTCAGTTTCCATCGGTGATAAAAGCTCCCTCGGAGTCACTGTGGAGGAGAAGGAGAAGAAAAATGTCAAAAAAAAAAATATTAGCTACACATCTCCCATATTTATAGGGATTTTGAAACAATAATCATACTTTTTGTGGCCACACACAGAAACAAATGAACAAATTCACAAATGCCGTTTCTTAATATACCGTCAATGACCTTCCAAAAAAAATCACCCATAAGGAAACACTTGGGGAAAGCACCGAACATGGTGAGCTCACTGATTATTAGCTTGTCTATACAGTAAAACGACCCGCAAAAATCCTCAACACCCAAACAATTTGGTGAACAAGTACGTAAATTTGATGGGAGGATCTCGAAAATCAAAAAGAGGATTTCTGGATGGTAATTTCTGTAGGAGAATCACTCCTAGAGATTAGAAGGGCGGGAGAAGGAAGCGTGTATTTATATGTGTGTACATGCAATAAATGAATTAGCTGTACATAATAATATTTGCGCACATACATACATTTGAAGTTGTCAAGAAAACAAGAATTATTATTCCCTCAAACAACCCGTTGTTCCGTTTGTATTCATGCTTTCTATTGCGAGCGTGGAGTTAGAATCTGCATCAGGAATAACACGAATGCTCTTTTCACTCCGTTTGTCAATTTCGTGAGATGAGGTGCAGGCTAGATTGTCTTTTGCGAGGATTCCTAACAAATAACAATGATTTTCCCAGTACTTCCTTCCCACCCGTGGGAGATGAAGAAAGGAGAGAAAAAAGTATATAGGGGGAATATTTATATTGTATATAAATGGAAGGTTTGTAAAAGGTACAGGGCTACTTATATAGAAGTACACGAACTACTAAATACTAACATGGTGGAGGAGGACCTGGGCAGACTGGCAGACAATGATTAACAATGTAAAAATTGTAAATCACTACCCTTTGGACAAAAACTTCATACAGAAGGGCTTGGAATATGTACGGGGAATGAAATGGAATAAGTCCGGTTTTCCACCAACTTTTAACACTTGCCTCACCAACTTTGGCTTACACATAAGAGGGATATTTTGTGCACACATTACTGTAATGTACTGATCATGATCATCCTCCGTTCTGTATACATATCACGTACATTTATATGTATGTATGTGTGTACAGATGTCTGTGTGCCTCCAGCATAGCCACATCACTCATGTAAAGTACTGAACCCGCAAAATTTATATTACACGCTTCCATGCCCAAAGAAAAAAAAAGAATAAATAATTTGCAACTCTCTCTCTCTCTCTTTCCTTCTTTCTCTAACTACTACAAATCTATTGTAAGGAATATTCCCAACTGTTCTTTCAAGTGTTATATACTTTCATTGGCTTACCATTGCCACAAATGTGAAAACTGTTCCTTTTACCGTATTTAATCAAAAAGCCCTTTAGCGTCAATCCTATCCCTATGGTATATACTTATACAGTGAAAACGTTTTTGACTGGGTTTGCCCAAAACTTTCCTCGCAGCCCATGTAGTTTGTAGCATAATATTATCTGTAACAAGTTAGAAAACAAGTGTCTGATACACTCGACTCCGCGAGGAAGTATTTTTTTTATCTTGTATTGCGAAATTTGAATATTATGAATACATCAGGGATTTTACAAAACGATTTTCCACCAACTACGTGTCTTCCTAATTCCTATAATGACTTTCACAGTTATGAAATACTCCAAGATTCAAATGTAAATAGCTCTTGATCAGTTTGGGTTTAAATGAAATGACAGTGAAACGTAGTTGGTTTAAAAAACAATTTTTCCATATACATATATAGATATGTAAAATAGACACATTTGTGTGGGAAAATCTGTGGACCCAGTCGTTGTTTGTGTTCCTTTGAGCGTGCAAAAAATCCTCTTTTTTTTTTTATTCCTGTCTTTTGTATACAATATTTACTCCCAAAATACTTGGTCACACATTCATCCTATTTGACAATGTTTGGGTGAAAAGGATTCATAAAAAAAGTGTGATGTGGGACGTTAGTAAATAAAATAACATTTCCCTGTAAATGATACCAGTTGTGTGGCTGGCTCACAACGGAGACAATTGTGATTTTAACTGGCTGCAAATGGCACGGTAGACGTCTACCTGGGAAGTGTCATAACAATGACATTAGTACCTACGTACTATGTACACACTGTGCAAATCTTCTTAATTTACTCACTGTCTCTGATTTCTTTCGTTCCATAAACAGCATCTCTTTCTCTCTCTCTCTTTTCCTGAAAAACTACATTGACTTTTTTTTTGTTTCTCTACAACTCTTTACCTCTTTTTCCGTTTCTGTTTTCCTCATCTTCTTTCTCAGTTTTTTGTCCTCACGTTTCCTCATTACAATAAGTTTCGGCAAGTCCACGCACTGACCGGTTCTTCAGTTTTTTTTTTCAGCGTACTACGTGTAATGGATACAACTAGTTTTTTCCCCATTTCTATGTACTACCACGATTAGGATAAGTCCTCTCTACTAAATATTACAGGGTCGAAGGGAAAAGATGCCAGTATTTTGCGTGTCTTGAGGAGGACAGCGGGACAAATGATGTAATGTGTTACTTATAATGCGTATTCGTACTACTACTTGATTAAACGTGTAATACCTACCCCAGACTAACTATGTTAGGTAGGTATATAGCTACTTGAAGAGGGAAAAAAAAGAAGTTTGATAACAATATAAGCGTTAAAATGAACTTCGAGACACACGTGCTTTGTAGGGGATAACACTTGTCTTCAGTATATGGAAGGGAGTATGATGAACTTTTTTTTTTTGGAGATTCTTCTTTACCTACCCTAAATGAGATATCGAAAGAGTTAAGGCAGGTGTGTGTGTTTGTGTATGAGCAATAATTATTTCATACGTCTTCGCTCGCGGGGCATATGTCAACAAATGATTCCTATGCACCACACGTTATCAATGAGTGAAAAGGGATTTTTCTTGTTAGGAAACAAATAAAGGTTATACAATCAAATCCTGTTTTAGGAATTATTGACACTTCAATTACCTACAACTCAATTCTATTTTCCCTCTACTCTTCCATTCAATCAAAGAAGAGATTAATTTTCTTGGTATTGTAGCAGTATTTTTTTTTTTGCAGTATTTCAAAAAAATGAACAACATAAATCTTTTTGCCCACTACTTTTCATTGTAAGAAAAAGTTGGAATTGGGAGTGATAATAATTCTCATTTTCCCATTTTGCCTCACCGGCTTGTCCATATCTAATTCTGAGATGAGACCATAAGACATTTGACCCTTCTTGGAGTGCTTTTAATATTATTTTGAGAATGCATAAAATTGGATGCACTTCCACTAAGGATTTTTTTAAGTGGATTTTGATACTGTTGTAGATGACTGGGAGACCGACTATAACTTCTTACTCACGAGTTCATGTGCAATTATTCATGCATTCTATTTCAAAAATATACACTCTTCATAGATACAAGATGCAATATCTCCAAAAAAAAAAAAACGTTTTTACAGGCATATTTCTGCAGCCTCTGTAATTATTATTAGCACTTGAAGCATCGACCCTGCCCAAAACATTGCCCCAATGGATATTACTAGTAGTACACTCCGGCTCAATATAACCGTGAATACAATCAAGAGAAGTTTCTTTCCTCCCTTTGATTATTCCTTTTGTTTTTTTTCACATCAAAGTCCATAAAGACCAACATCTTTAGGAGAAGAAAAAAAAATTGTAATGGGTCAAAAGAATATTAGGGAGTTATAGGGGAGTTTTAAAATGAGAAAAAATTCGTGGGTGTGGGTTAACCTCAATGGATTTTTGAGGACCTTTTTTTTTTTATTTTCCTCCTCAGTAACCTTTATGTAACTAACGGCCTGAAGAATAACTTCTTGATGAAATTCCCTCGAAAACACGTTTTTTCCCTCTTCTGACATACAGACGCACATTGGGGACTCATCAGGAGGACATGAGCACATCATCCCGTATATTACATGATACGAAAATGTGGCCAAAGGGCAAAGAATGAACCTTTTGATTTTTTGTCTGGTGAAAATCTTTATTATTTTTTTTTCAAAATATTAAGTCGCAGTAAAACACACTTTTCCCACACGTAAAATATCTAACAACAAAATATCTTATTTCCAACTGTCCACTTCCTTTATATTTGAGAGTTTATAACAAAAAAAATCTGAGGTTCAAGACCACATGCGGATTGACGGGACACGCAGAATAATTCCCACAGGAGACAGTGAGGAGACTTGGGAATGATTAAAACCATTTTTTTTATTATTTTGCAACTCGTCTTTTATTACATATTTTTACCACATCACCACCAACCAAATCTTATTTCAGAAGGGGGAAAAACAAAGAGATAAAAACAATTTTTGTTTTTATGTCCTGTGAACATTTAAAAAAAAACGAGTGCACAAACGGTGAGTGGAAGAGGCCATCATCAGTTGCTCCAATAAACTATAAAGACCACACTTTTTTTTATGTTCTCGGGAGGAGCTCTCCATATAAAATGTGCCCCGGGCTGAAACAGTGAAGTGTAGCGGGGATAACAGGGCCAAATCTCATTTATTGGCAACATAAGTGTGAAAACATTTCTAAAACTCCTTTGTAACTAATTGTTCAATTCTTGTACAGCCACTTGAGAATCCCCTAACAAAAATACCCTGTACATGCAAAGTTTCTGGACACGTTGTATGGAGTCGTAAATGGTTCATAAATGAATATTCACGGCGAGGTGAAGATGTTTCCTTTAACAATAACAGATTAAGCTTCTTAAATAGTATTTACTTCACTAAAATACCGAATTATTTTACTTATCGTCGTTTAAGTGTCAAAGCTGACTAGCGTGCATAAGGTTAACATAGGACTTGATCAGTTTTGATACTTAAACGACGTTATGCAGACGGTATATATGTACATACAAGTATTAAAAGATCTGGTGAAACTACGACCACGTAATTATAATACGCAATGATATACCATTCAAACCATTGTAATTTGTAATCCTTGAGTGTTATTATTACTACAATTTCCCAACACACATTATTATTATGACCACCATCATCTTCCCGCTCTATACTTAGTTTTCCTTTTGACTCAAAAATCAGTTTAAGTACCTTCATTTACAGCTAAAAAGGTTCCACGTTGGATCTAATTTTACGACTCAAGAGTAATAATAAAAATATGTATACTCTAAGCGTCTTTTCCAGCTTCTCCAATATCTCCTCTGTCTCTCTCTCTCTCTGAATCCATGAATTATAACAGCTGTATATTCTTGCCCCTTTTTCCCCTTTTCGAGAGACTTAAAGTGAGTATTTCCGTTTTGCTTGCATTTATATTAAAGCCCCAGGTTATAGAACGGGGGTCAAAGGGGATTAAATCAACACATTTTGAATGGTAAAAAAGAGACAGGGGGTTATGCGGAGAGACAGAGTGAGAGAGACAGAAGAGTGACTGACCCCATAATTGCCAACCTCTAACCCTTTCACAATATTATCCTCATTTCCCACCCCAAACAAAAAGAAGGTAATCTCCCATGATTTTACCTGTGTGTCATGTCAGTGATGAAGCACACTTATTAAGGGGGAAGTTTTTTCCCCCAAAATATTATTTATGCACATACATAATACATAACTACATGTAAATGAGTACGTACATGCCTAATACACGTAATGTGTAACAATACAAGATCACCAAAACCATTCAAGTGTATTATGTTCATTGATCCGATTCTCCTTGTTTACTGCCAAAAAATCAGTGCACATCATTGACATTCTTTAGTACACATTTTTTGATGTGAGATACACTTTAATTGGACAAAGGTATTATGTACAATCATATAATTCAAGTACGGTAAATCCTTGGGGGAAAAAACACTTGAATCATTGAAAACACTGTTTATGAGGGGCGCATTGGGAGAGATTTGGACATGTCCTTTATCCAAAAAAATCGGATATTTCTTTGTAGGTAATGAGGATGCAAACAAATTATTCACATGACTATTCAGATACTAGTGGTGGTAAGATAGCTCTGTCCCTTTACCGTGGCAGTGATTGCCTATTTCTCAATTTTACATCTGTCAAAAGCACATTCAACCAGTCACTAATTTGCCATGATCAACAATTTGCGAACAGGAGGAGGATCCAATTTGTATGAAGACGATCTATACTCAAATATTTTGATTTTGTACATACTGACAACTAAATTAGCTCCTTTAGGATGGTGAACTTCCACGGGTTGGCTCTATGCGTATGTATGCTTTGGTATTTGATGATTGATGCATTGAAGAAGCATTTAGATTGCTATAATAACCATGTACAAGGCGTAACACTAACAAACCTTGGAAGCTAAAATAATGGCATATGTTGTACTATAAATCCCACTCCGCGGAACCTTTTGACAGAACAGGTGATTACGGATACTGATTACAAATTAGAAGCTGACAGTTTTATTCCCCTTTCTGTCCTTTATTATTTTTTATATTCTTCTTTGTACCTAGCCGTGACCCAAGTTTATAGTAAATTCTAAGTCCTACCACGATTTGGTTGGGAGTAATATAAATCATAGCTTTTTGGGAATCAAAAAGACACAAATCTTTTTTTTTTCCCCTGTGTGTAATTGTATACGGTGAGAAATCCCTGGGCTTGATATTGCTTGCAATAAGAAATTCTATACTTGTTACTGTATACATTATAAACATTAGATTATATTAAAGAACCATCTCGTGCCCCCTTAACTGTGAAACGCCGGTGCAGATCCAAATCTTTTGTTCTCCATTTACAAGTACAAACACACACAAATGCATTTCGAATTCCTTTACTCCCTCTTATTGTCATTCCATTCTTAAGACGGGGCATAATGAGTTAATTAGAAGGTGTATTCTTGTACCTTAATCTTTAATGTTGTAACAGCAACTGCTCTTGCTTACAACAACGTCTTAATATAATATTGTATTTTTTCTAACCTCATACACATTGCATTGGCTGTTACGGACGTTGTTCTAAATACTAAAAATGGTACCAAACAACAAAAGTCATGCTGCAAATCCTGCAATGACCACAAAGAAATACCCTGATCCTGCTAAGCTCACTCTGTGGTGTTTTTGAGGGAGATAAGGCTCCTATAAAAATCAAGCATGTTGGCAACAAACAACCAAGTCGGAGATTCTATCAACTCCTTTTGTACTGCATCAAGTGTTTCTCCTGTGTTAAAATCATGTACCAAGTGCTCCTACGGGGGATTGTGATAATTGATGAACTCCTGACATGTCCCAAGTGTGGTGATCCTTTATTTTTAGCAGGCACACATACGGCTAATTTGTTAAGTAGATTACTTTTGTAATTAAATCTAAACAATTGGACGAATTAGCAAAAAATTCGTACTTTAAAACTTTTCCAAAACCGTAATTAAATGCTGCTATTGCAAAATATTGACAACTCCCTCCCATAAACTATCCATTTGAAAACATCCCGGCTTTTTATAGAAAAATAATTAAGCACTTTTTTTTATGTACCAACCAATTCCTGTGACTGTAGTCACAGGGAGGACACAACGACAGAGTCGGAGGTAAACACTAAAAATCACACCGGGAAAGCTCGTTATATTTGGGAGGTAAAAAAATAAAAGAACCGAGTATCAATAGCCCGATCTAACAATAAGTAAATAGTAATAATGGACATTGAAGCACTGTCTTAAACACTGTAAATCCCCCCAAAAATTATGAGGTTGTCATTGAAGGGGAAAAAATGGAAAGCGGTTTGATCAGAAGGAAATTGAGCAAAAACCAAATGCACATTAAATTTGTAAGAAAGTGTTAAAAGACAACTTACTTCGTGGTTGTCGAAATTGCTTCCAATCATGTACAGTTCCACAAACCGCCGATCGTACCTTTTTACACCTGTACTGGTGATAATGGAGGGGTTTGAAGGGACGTAATGGGGGTAGAAATCACCCCAAAAAATTATAATGATTCACCTAAAACACTACCCTTAGCTTTGATGATGAAAAATCCTACACGTCCCTCCGTCCTGGTGAGACGTCCAAATACAAATGAGAGGTTTGTTCAAAGGACTTTACACCTAATAGCAAGTCAACTCGGCTTTTTCTATACCAAATCAAAAAATGGAAGGGGGAGAGAAACGAGTCTTGACTTCCCCCAATGTACAGCAGACTGTATGATCATAGTTTCTGCATGCTCTTTAAAGCTTGTATGTATACAGCTTATATGCTTTGAATATAACTGTATTAACCCCTTTATCCCCATATGCGTACAAGATTCCTATCATTTCTTGTATCCACACACAATTGTTGTTCCTTGCCGGAATACGCACACATCTGCGTTTACTAGGAGGAGTACTAAATGCGTAAAAATTTCTTCATTATTTTTTGCCTTGCATTAATGGAATCATTAAGTTTTTTAAAGGGATTTATTTAGAAAATAATATACATCCTAAACGGTATCAAGAATTCCCTCTTCTACACAGATTCTGTGTGGGGCCAGCAGGAGAAGAATCGTGCTGTCGTTAAAACAAAATTTAAAAAATAATAATGAAGTCTCTGGTCTTCTTCACGTTTTCTTATGAATTCCTCCATTGCTGAGGATTTTTTCTGTCCTGAAAATGTAGGAGGACCAAATAAATACTCAGATACATGCTCATGGCCACAGATATGAGGAAAGTCAAGAGCAGAAAATTGAAAAAAAAAACAATTTCTCCTGTCATTGCCAAGGTGTCAAATTACTTTTCGTTTCTTCCCCTCATTATTTTTATCTTGTCAGCCCAACAAAAAAATACAGAGAGAGTTGAGAGGAAGATCTTGTGAAAGAAGGGGAGAATATGTGTAATCTTGGGTAGTTTTCTGAAGAGTCGGTCAGTATGTAGTAGAAAAAAAAAGTATCTCATGTACATCTTCTGTACTCCTATCATATAAGAATTAAACCAGCGCCACGTGACAGTATCATCTCTCCCATTGTCTTTCACATTCATCTGTTCTTTTTCCGACTTTTTTAGGACGGGGTGATCAGTTGGACATTTTTTTTCATAACCTTATTTTTGTATATGTCATAACATATGTGTATAATGAAAAATTACTAGGCATTGTCACTATAAAGGGGAAAAAAAGCTCATTTGGAGAAGATTATTTGATGGTCCTATTTATATTTTTTGGACATTAAGCCGTAATTATGACAATGGAAGTGGAATATGAAGACAGGAGAGATTCTTGAGGGGTGTGAAAAGTGTAGCCTTAATTACTCAACCTCAAATCGTTTTTTTGTTGTTGTTGTTGTCTCCTGTGCTTATTCTTTACAGATGCATCTGCTATATTGAATGTTGTGCTATATGTATGTATATACAATGTTTCCTAGGGCAAGACACATGGCGTTTGCTCCGCACTGATTCAGTACTTGAGTGAGCAAGCCAAAATGAAGATCATGAGGACAAAAGAAAGTATTTTTATAGCTTCTTAACTCTTTTAATTGCTTTTATATGTATATGCATGTGTAAACTCTCACACTCAATAAAACTAAAAGTTTTACCTATTTTTGTTAAATGCCAAGCAATTTGAACACAAACTCACTACACACACGACCGATTCCAAGTGCCTTTTGAGGGTACAAATTGACAGTAACACACCCCAATCTAAAGTCATAGTTTCACAGTTTACACCAATAAAAAAAAACTATCTCAGATGTCTCCCCGTGTAATATGTAGATACTGTGGTTTTATCAAACGTTTGGAGCTGAAACACATTTTTTTTATGCCAGCATTTTGCCATTTAAGATTTGGCCACATTTTTGTGGAAGAGGAACTATCGAGGTTGGTTGCAGACGTTCACAAGATTTTATTACATTCTCACGCTTTTGTCAACCAACCCATAATGACAAATAGAAGCCAAGACACTACAGATCTGCCATGGTTAGATCTGTAGTATTTCAAAACGTTCCTCATGTATCTAGTCACTTCACCACTTGACGCGCATACCATGTTGCCATGCATTTTAAATGCATTGAAATTCTCATGTCAGTAAAAGATTATAATTTCCCATTTCCCAAATACGAAAAAAATCAGTACAAGTGTTATTTCAGGCATTGAATTACTGTAGGTACAGACATACATACACTCATAACTTGGAAAATGATTATCTGTGAATGAACGACTAAAATAGTATAACACAAAGGATATCTTCTGCTGCACTTCTGGCTTTAACAATAAGTACAAATATAACACACACGCACACTTTGCTTTCACTTGAATAGGCTTACTTGACCCTTCAAATTGAGGATGATCAAACAGTAATTCCACAAACGGTGGAAAAAATCTTTGTGCACATCGCTTCGAATTCTGTAAACACAGATTGTGGTGATACAATTTGGAAATAAGCTACATTAACCCTTTCATCTCCGTCAGGTAATCCGTAGTGATCGTCATGGAAAATGGAAGCTGAGCAACGAGCATTCTACATAGACTTTTCCCATACCCTGATAATGTACGCACGTTATTCTTACTTTCTTACCATCAAATCAACTGATCCAATGTACAAGACATGTTCGTGTGTTTCAGTATTTAATGATATTGGAAATAAAATTAGTAATTAGGAATCAAATTGAATTTTTTCCATCGCTTGGAGCTTTTTGCGAATGTACCTAATTGCATTTTACATCATTTGTAGAATATGAAATTACTTTACGAGGTAATCCGAAGATCCTGACTTTATTCCGAAGGTTCAATGAAATATAAAAATTAATAAAAAGATTTTGTAAAGAATGCATTTAACAAGCACAAAACGTCCAAAGTCGGTTTGTACACAGGGAACATCCATTTAACACATAACGCAAGTGGTGGTGGGTGGTCAGGTGGCCCTTGCGTTACTATATGTGACACAGGATGGCAGGTCGATTCATCGAATGTGACATAACACATTTATTAATTTATTTGAATAATTCCTCCTGTATCATGTGCATATTTTCCGCGCTGTAATACGAATCAAAACTTTTAAAAAAGGAGTTCATGTTCGCATTCAATTTCTCACATCTTCGTCACTTCGTCACTAGCCGGTACCGACTGTGGAAGTTCGACAAAAGATTAAAATCCCCAGAAGAAATTTCGTCGTTAGAATTTGGTAAGTAACATTTTAAAATAATTTCTATTTTGTTCATAAAAGTTCTATATGAATTTACTGGGCATATTTCGTTAGGTGATTTTGTTTGTATCAGTCGTAAAAATAATTTATTCGTACTATTATAGATAATTAATTTGTGATAATTTCAGAACCATGGCTGGTGTAGCGTGTGGTGTTTGCTTTTCTGCACTTCGTGGGCATCCTTTTGAAG